>VYYJ01003694.1:0-15738 GCA_021029165.1 Cyphoderus albinus
TGGTGGTGCTGGTGCTTCTGGTTTCCATGCCAACAACTATTATTCCATTTCTTCGCCTCTCGTCTGAAAACCTCTTTCTTTTAATAACAAACTTTTTTTTTCCTCTTCCTCCTCCTAATAAAATGCTGTGCCTATTTACTCACTTACACACTCGATTCCTTAGCAAACGCGAGCGTGTCACAAACCCATAGCAACAACAAAATAATTCGCAAATTCTCCGATCCCCCCCATAAAAATCTCTATAGGTAACGACGCCATCCTCTCCGCAGTCCCCCCAGCAGCAACAACAACAACAAACTCCCCAGTCTTCAAACGCGACACCAACGCGTCGCTCCCACTCGTCCCGAGCTCAACACGCTTCCCGTAGCAGTAACCATGCCAACGAAAATAACGGCACGCTTCACCGGCCCTCGACATCGACGAGTTCTCATCACCACGCGCGTCACAAATCCACGGACAGTCTGGCGGGACCACCACAGTTGATCGCGTCTCCACCACCTCCACAGCAACATCAGACGCCAACGCGTGGAGACCACCTGAACCTGAACTCGAACGCGAACGTGAACGTCCACCACCCAACATCCCCATCCCCCGCCAGCGTGAGCAGTTTAAAGTTCCCCAATTACAATATCCCGCCACCGAATTCGGTTGTTCTCGAACAATCACAACAGCAGCAGCTGCTGCAGCCACAGACGCCATCGCAGACGCAGCAGCAGACTTACGAGAAACGCCCAAACCTCCACCGGTCACAGACGAGCGTTGAGCAGACGCAGTCACCGCAGAGACAAGTGAACCCTTTGCTGGGTAACCTTAACCACCATCAACACAACTTGAACAATGTACTGAGCCCCTCCCACCATCTCCATGGCAACAACAACCCCAGCAACAATTTCGCCCATAGCCCGGTGCTCGAGAGAAGAGACTACGAGTCCACCACGACCACGGCAACGAGACGAGCTCAGTCGAATCCTCCTCCAGGGACAAGTCGCAATTTAAATCAGCATCAGCAGACGCCAGCGACGCCATCATCCTCAAATACCTCCTCCTCGGTGTTCTCCCCTCCGGTGATCGACCGCTCGAAGAAGCCATCATCGAACCACCCGAACGTCTTTTACCCCATTGGCAATCATCATTCACACGAGTCTGGCTCCGGCTCCTCGTCGCCCACCAAGTCGCTAAGCAACAACAGCAGCAGTAATCAGAATCAGAATCAGCAGCAACAGCCGCAGAGCAGTAGTAGCAAACCGCTCCCACCTCCGAAACCGAAACTGATTCCGCGAGCACCGGAGAAGTACGACAGGAACCGGACCTCGAGTGCAACAAGGTCCTCCACGCTACGTCATCACCCAGGGCAACAACAACAGGGGTTGGATGGAATAAGTGGAGGAGAGCTAGCGGATGATGCGGGCCAGACTTACCTCAACATCCCGATGGGTAGCAAGGTCGCGCAGCAACAACTACATCAGTCACAGCAGCAGCCTCAGCAGTTTGCGGACGTGACGTCGGGGTACTTTGACTGGAGGGGTGAGACGAAACTCATTTAAACTATTTTTATTTTACTTTCTTATATACAGGGTCTTCTTATAAAATTCCATAAATTCGCGAAACTAAATTTTTGACAAATTTAGTTGAGTTTTAAACAAAGATATCTTTTATCAATTTACTAGACACAGAATAAAATTCTAAGAAAATCGTCATGGTAATTTTTGTTTGTATTTTAGGTGGTAGATTAGTCCAGAAGCACGTGTTAGGAGGTCAGATCCCGATTGAGGTTTTCATCCCGGAACGGGCGATTCCCCATGGAGAGACGATCCAAGTTTGGTTCCAAGTTGTCGACTACAACATCAGAGAAGGTGTGTGTTGCTATTAGAAACAGCAGCTAGTGTAAGTTTAGTAAAAAGTCACAAATTTTTTTAAAAAACACCCAATTATCTCCATAGACACAAGTGCCTCAGCAAACAACTTGCCGCCGACGCCCGGTTCCCGCCACAACCCGCACGCCCAGAAGAAAATGCTCTCGCCCCTCGTCAAGTTCGGCCCAGAGAACTACCGGTTCCAGATCCCCGTCGAGATACGGATCCCTCAGTACAGCACCAACACGAGCAGCAACACCGCCGCTGTCAGTAGTGGTGGTAACAATGACAACGGCAACATGCTCGCTAAAGTCTTGATCAATAATCACTCCGACTACTGGACCAAAATTGATATTCAGAACGGTAAGCACACGATTAAAATTTAACGCAGAGAGAGAGTTAAATCCAAGTTGCTATGGTTGTCAGTCATGTCGTGAGAATTCTTCGTTTTTCGGATTTTAATAACTGATTTTTATTTTTCGATTTTTCTTTTTTAAAGGAAACTTCCCTCACGAGTACCAAGGAGACGTCAAGGTCGTGTCGCTCACTGTTCAGCAGTTCTGATGAGCATTTTGTTTAAAAAAAATTATAGTATGCGGAAGAAAATGGTACGTTGCTATAGGATACACGACGACGACATAATATTACTTGTTGCCATATCAATCATATCATCAAAATTTTTATTTTCTTGTTGATATATAAAAACCTTTTTTTATTAATATCTAAATAGTTTATAATTTATATGCATTATGAATTTGTTGTTTCCATTGGAAACATTATTATTAGGCATGCCGATAAAAACCCCCTGTATATAAAATACTTTTAACTTTGTAAACACACACAAATTCCTTTAGATCGTTTTATATTTATAAATTTTAATAATCACCGTCAGACGAGGAATGAGGAAGAAAAAATTGTGTAAATGTATTTATTCACAGTCACAGATACAATAATCAAGATAAGTTGTTATCGATTTTTTGTTTTGTTTTTTGTTAAATCGGATGCTATGCATTTTATATATATATATCAACTTTTAAAAAGTGCCTGTTTATTTTATTAGCAATAGCTTTATGTATAGTTGGACGCGCATATGAAAAATGCTTTTAACTAATCAAAGCATATGTCAAAAAGCATTTATATTTAAAATATGTACACAGTTCAGAGAGCTCAATTTTCAAGCTAGTTTTTTTTTCGTTGTTGTTGCTTATGTAGGCAATAAATATAAATATTCAGAAGAAGAAAATGGACGATTTTTTTTTTTTTAGATTTTAGAATTTATTAGTAACTAATAGTGACAAATGAATTTTTATTATTATTATTATTCATCCTTTTTTTTATTTGTTGTAAATTTAAAAAATAACCTGACATAAAAAGAGAGAGAGACGCGCGCAGATATTATATCATTTGTCTCGTTGCGTTGACGATTATAATTATCACATGATGATGGACTACTTTTCTTTTATTTGTTAATCTATTAAATCGTGAAAATAATTAAAATAAAAACGAAAACTGTTTTTCGCGTGCTTCTAAAATATATAGTGGTGTGTATTTTTTTATTGGCTGATGAGTTATTTCTTTGGCAACTATGTAGAGGTAAAAGAAATTACGTGTTATTATGATTTTTAATACCCCCGTTAAAATTTCGTTAACTACTAAAACTTCATTCTGTTAGTAAAGCCCCAACAAAAACCCGTCCCAAACCATCATCATCATTAAAAAAACAATCCCTCCAAAAACAAGAGATTTCGCAACCCCTCCAAAATTTCAAAATTTCAAAAAAAAAATCCTACAAGTCCACACTTGTCAGAGTGCTCGTTGTTGCCAATAGGGACTACATATAGGCTTTATAGCCAACTACTCCCACACACACGAGACCAAAAGGTGTAATGAACTACAACGACAACGACGACGACCGTGTTTTTGCTCGCTCACTCAATCGCACACTCCCCTCGTTTCCCAAGCAACCAGAATTTA
The DNA here is from genome assembly GCA_021029165.1 of Cyphoderus albinus. Taxonomy (NCBI): domain Eukaryota; kingdom Metazoa; phylum Arthropoda; class Collembola; order Entomobryomorpha; family Paronellidae; genus Cyphoderus; species Cyphoderus albinus. The sequence goes on from VYYJ01003694.1 coordinate 3,828, forward strand.
AAAAAAGAAAAAAACGGAATCTGCTTCTCTATAGCAATCAATCACCCCTTTTATAAAACAAACAGTTTAGTTTTTTATGTTAAAGACTTAATAAATTGTTAAATCGCTTCATGAGAAAAAATTAGCCAATTTCGATTTTAATAATCACGTTGACGATGCTGCTGACGATGATGTCGTTCCTCCTTAAATGCCCAGGCGCAGGCGTTGAGTGAGTCTCAAACTCAAAAAAGCGTCCGTCCTAAAAACCTGAAAAAATAAAATCTCCCAAAATTTACCCCCAATTAAACAAGAAAATTGGCAAGACGCAAGAGACGAAGACGACGGAGTCGACGACGCCATAGAATTTTAAAAAATTGCGTAACTTACTATAACTACTACATACTCACACTCCCATAATTCACGTCGTATCATCATAGCAACAACGTCTCACCACTTCACTACACGGTTCTATTATTATTATTATTATTAAAATGCTTTTCATTTGCCGTTTACCAAAAGGTTTATTTTTATATTATCTACTTTACAAGAAAGGCGAAGCCAACGCTACGCGTTGCCAGTCGTTAAGTCGATTTTAAAACCTTAAAACAATGGCCACTTAACACTTCAAAGTTCGTAGTAAAAATAAATTTACTTGACAACCATTAATAAATTACCAATTAAAATTTATGAATGAAAAGGTTGGCCCGGACTTGCTCCAGTTCTTTAAATATATGTATATAAGGATAAAAAGGATGATTTTATGATGATCACAAATGCAAATTAGTTTTGCGAATTCATGCAAGATCACTATGCTAAGAGAATAAACGTAATAGTAACCATAGCAATCAAGTGTGTATTTATTTATTTATATTTTTACTATTCGTTTCGATGATGATATGACGATTATATAATTTGTTTAATTTAAATTATACAAAAATCAAAATATATATGATTGCAAACACATGTCGTGTTAATAACTATAGCAACTAAAAATATAATATATTATATTTTGTTTCTCTTCTCTATACACATTCCACCACAAATTAAATCGTACTCGATCAATCGAAAAATCAATTTGTTTAAATTAAAAAATACGGATATATTTTTATTTATTCATTTATTTTTGTCCTTTTTTATTAATAAAAATCTCTTGCTCGCTCGCTCGCGTGTTTTTTTAATAAAATATAAATAGTCTTAAGTTCAAATTTATACCATAACTACGTTGCTAATTTAATTTACTTAATTATATTACATATTTCTTTTTCCACCCAAAAAAAAATAAAATCCGTTGCCGTCGTTGTAAAAATGTGTGTGTGACTAATTATTATAAAAATCGTCCTGCATCGTTTCGTTGTAAAACCGTTAATAAAAATTTAAATTATTATTTTTTTATCCCCATTTAAGAAATAAAAAAAATAATAGTCTCGCGGGTACGTAGGTTTTTCATAACTTTGTAAAGTGGTGATTTATTTAAAATGGCGTTGATTTGTAGTATGTAGTTGTGGTTGTGGTTGTAGTTGTGTTGTGTTGAGCTGGTTTAGAGCCTGACCCCGGGGTTCCTTGACCTGTGGGAAATCGTTTAATTTTTTTTACTAAAATTATTTTATAAGTTACCTTAGCGATTGGGAAATTTTTTTAATAATGTTTTTTGTGCAAATTGTTTTTGAATCTTCACCTGACAAAGTTGAGCAGCTCGTCAGAGTCCTCGCAGACGAAGGGCTTCAAGTGGTGACAGGCAACGTCGTGCCATTTGATTCCGTCGTTGTAAAAATTGTTCAGGATTGACAGACAGGCCTCGTCGTTGCCCTGGAGAAAAGAAATTTTGTGTTTTTAATTATTTCGTATCTAGGGGAGAATTTCCCCATTAAAAAACCGTTTTAAGTTACCTGAGCAATCTCCCTGTTATCGGGCTGAGCACGTCCGAACCCTCCGGTGTGACTCCAGTCTCCGTTGGCTCGGTTGTTGGTTGGTCCGACCCTGGCACCGCTACCACTCCAGAACCATCCGTTGATGAGGTTGGGCTGGAGGTCGGGTCTGTTGCAGCCATTGAAGTTGCATTTCCTTCCGGAGGTCCAGATGTAGCGAACGCGTCCACGGGCGATTCTCTGCTTCACAAAGTCGTTCTCAGCCGGCGTCTCGATGCTCACGGCGTCCATGCAATGCCGGCGGCAAATGTTACGGGCGTCGAGCCAGTCAACCTCCAAGTTACGGGTTGGGCCATGCTCCCATGAGAAAAAATAGTTGTGAACCACGCCGCGGGGGTCACGCCAGCTGGCGTGCTTGACGCCTGTAACAAATCAGAATATTCTGTTTTTAAACTCTTGTTAACTCAACTCTGATTTGAATTAAAACTCACATTAACTCGGCCATGAATTAACAAGAATAATCGAGACCACTTATCGACTTCGACCTTTTATGTTAATCAGTCTCAGAATGCCCCACGTCCACACAAAAGCAATAAAAATTTATAAGACCACATTTTGAAAAACAAATTAATCCCCACGGTAATTAAATTCTTTAGCAACAAAACACGACACGTAAAAAAATAGTGACCGACCATTATTTCTCAAAACCAAAAAGGATTCTCGCGTTCTTTTGTTTTTCGCTTTTTTTATAATTTAAACGATTCGAAAAAAAGTGCATTTTTTAACGATCGTCGCGTTGACAATAAAGGACGAGCTAACGCTAACCTGAGAGAGAGATTAACGCATGTCATGATGATGAGTTTATTAGCCTTGGTTGTTGCGTTTGTGTTTCTTGTTGTTGTTGCTAAGGGAATTCTCACACAGGAGGAGGACTCCCAAGCAAGCAAGCAAAAAAAAAACAATCATGCAACAAAACATCACAGCGTTCTTCGTAATCACCAATAACAACAATAATCCCCTAAGCCTTGACCCAAAAAAAGGGAACGAAAAAGAAAAATCGAATAATTTTTTTTTATTTTATACTACCCCCTAAAAAAGAAATAAGTCATAATAACGCGGCGGCAGCAGTTACCAAGGGCAACGACGCCATTCGTAAATAATAATAAAATAAAATAATGATCTTTTTTTTAAACGTGCAATTTTTTTTGTTCTACTACTGCAGCAGCAGCATTTGTAATAATGATAGGGTTTGATGAGCAGTGTAAGTGTGATGATGGCATGGCAACGACAACGACGGTGGAGAGTTAAAACGAAAATTGAGTTGCATATCGGGATTGCACCACATCACAACCACCACGCTCACGCTCGTAACTCGGTCGTTATTATAATAAGAAGAGAGTTTAACGTGATGCGATGATGAGTTAAGGGGAGTTTTTACTTTTTTTTTGGAGGAGTTTACTGAGATGAGAGTGAGTCGTCGGCATTCGTATATAGTAACTCTCTCGAAAATTCACACGTCATTAAAAAATTGAGTGACTGAGTGACTGACTGACTGATGCAGTTTCTAAGACAACTGTGTATGTGTGAGTTCACTTAAAAATGACTATTATTTCATTTTAATACCTAAACTTGCCAAAATAAAAATTATAGTAATAATGATAAAGGGGGACACAGGGATCATAAAATGGAGATACCATCATCGCCATGGCAATAATAAATAAATAAATAAATAAATAAAAGAGTTAAAAGATAATAATTGCACTGACTGACTGGCGTATCTACGAGTGACTTTTAAAAAGTTTTTTGTTTTCAAAAGCTGCTGCGGTGTGTGGTGACGGTTTTGACACGGCACCACCACCACCATCATCATCATAGCACACGCTGATTTAAATTTTTATTTATTTATTAATTAATATTTATTTTCCTTTCTTGGCGTCAGTGTTGCCACGGGAGACTGTCACTTGCTCATAATAATAATAATAAAATGAAAATTTCTTTCTTTTAAATAATGATATGATGATATAATAAAAACAAAATATTTTGCAGCTTTCCTATTCTATAAAACTCGCTCTGTTACCATGGTAGTGATGGTAACTTCTGAAAGCTATTAAAGAGCTCTAGGCATCATCTTCAAAAAATATAATTCATCTCTTCTCTTACTGTTTTGTTTGCCATATTTTTTTTAATGTTCGTGTTTTGTAAAGTGGCTGTTGTTATAGCAACACGACTCCTTTCACTTTCGTTAAACACACACACACACACTCACACAAGTTGCACATTCGCACTTTTTGAAATTATTTAAACATGAGAGTGAGCGAAAACGAGTAAGTGAACGATGATGATGAGGTTTGAGGAGGTTTAACAAGTGAGTGAGGAGATTTGGGTCACTTGCTATACAACTAACTCTACTACAAACGTGGTGCCTACTTTCACTTTCGTTGCTATAAGCGACAAAAAGCTCTAGCTAGAGCTTTATGACTATTTTTTTTAATGGTGACAAGAGAAAAAAAATTCTTTTTGACCAGGGAGATTTTTTTGTTTTTATGGATAGTCGAGTCGATGTGAAATTTTATTTTTAAAAAGCCGAGTTTTATGGATAAAGCAAAAAATTATAATTTAAAATATAAAAATAACCCGTAACCATAGAAATAGAGAGTTTTATAATAATAATAAATTTCGTTCAACTTACGGTTGGCACATGATCTTGGATCGGGAAGCGCGAGCTGCCTCTGAGCGGAAACGAGAGCGACAACTCCGAGAAGGAGCAGCGCGACAACACCAGTTTCCATGACGACGACGACACTTAAAAACAAATTATTATTGCTTTTTATTTTATTTTATTTTATTTCAAAAAACTGTGAAGAATTTCAAAGAAAACTTGAAGAAGGCTCGTGTGGTAGTAGTATCAGATATTTAAAAAATTGTTTCCTTAGTGACAGGTCGTTATTCGCCGAGACCTAGCGGACCACTACTTTAACAAACGCTGAGCTGCGAGCAGTTTTATATACGAATCGCAACGATTCAACCCTTTTTACACACATTCCTTTACAACAAAAGCTCTCTCATTTTTTAAAAACTATAGTAGTAACCAAGCAACAAACTACTACTCAACAAACGTTTATGTGGTGGTGGTTGTAGTAGTTTAGGTGATGCACCTTTAGAATACCCCATCCCTTTATTAATATATATCGCGCGCGTTATATCGCATCGTCGTCGCTATCGATACATCATCAAAAGGATATGCACTTTTATGTCGTGATTCTTCAACCTGCCCGTTGCCATGACGATGATGATGATGATGATGACTGCTAAAATTATAAACTCGTCGTGTTTTAAAACTCATCTTCATAAAATATCGAGATCTACGTGACTGTTAAATTATTATACCGATATGGATAGTTTATTATCACCATGGTGACTAATTAAAATGCATCGTCGCTTATTTTTTTTAAAGAACGGAAGTGAATGGAATAGCACGTATATATTACAAATATATTTTGCTTTGTAACTTGTGTGTCTCCTTAGCAACCAAAAAAAAATCTTCGTTTTTTTGCTAATATTATTCACAGTTTCGTAATCGATGATGATGAGAGAGGAGGTTAAACGTCCTTTAAAATGGTGGGATGAGTAAAAAGAAGCGTTCGTGAGGATGAAATTTAAGTGTCTTTGTGGTTGGTTGGTTGGTTGCCTATGACGACTACCCAAGGTCGTGGGTGTCCTGTAAAAATGTGCAACACTTAACCATCATCACCACCACCTGTCATCGTAAATTAAAATTTCAGCAATATCGAGAGAGGAAAAAAAAAATTTATGGCGTCAGTTTTTCTTGGCTAATTAACAAAAATTCATTACCGTATTTTTGTTGGGTTTATTGAAGTTTTTACATGGTTTATTAGGATTTATTTTCCAGTATGCTAATTTTTTTCTTAGCAAAACGATTATTTCTTGGTAGGTGGTTTATGGAGAATTTTAATTGATTTGTAGGTGAGTTTATATGAGTTAATATGAGTTTGTTGATGCAGTACGTGGTTTTTGGAGGAAGGAAGGAAGCGAAAAAGAGGGGATCGACGACGATGATGATGTTGATGAGCAGAGGATGATAGGACGTGCCTCTGGTGTTGTCATGGATTTACACGTTTTATTGAACGACAAATTTTTTTTCATTGAAAACCGCTTTTTTACCCGTGGTGATGACGTCAATCCGATTTAATATGGGGACGACTGGAAAATGTTGTTGATTAGAGAGACTTCAATAAATAATCTCTGTCTGTGATTCAATGATTTCCGGTAGGCACGGTGATGATGATTTGAGAAAACCTTCGTCGATTTCCCCAAAAAATGGAATGGTCATCACGAAATCAGTAATGGGTTCAAGTTACTACTTACTGCAGTGCCAATGCCATGGCAACGGCAATGTGAGTTACTGGCAACAAATAAATATTTCTGATGAGTTATGGAATATTTATTGCAAAATCTCTTATAATGTTGCAACTTTTCTGCTTTTATATATTGCCAAGGCAACAACGGTTTCGAAACTACATGCTACCTTTTATACCCCTTAAAGGAGTAACAAATTTAAATAATTTTAATTAAGTTATCACAAATGTTTTTGTACAGAACAAAAATATTGTTTTTTAACCAAAAAACATTTCCTGTAAACAAGATTTTTTTTTAAACTGACATACAAAAAAAAGTAATTATAAGTTAACAGGTTTATTATATTGGTTCGGGCATAGTCATGACAACCAAAAAATAATAATGAACATTATTAAATATAGCCGTACATTCCTTCCTCATTTTTAATCGCTCATAGCAGGTGCGAAAAGCTATTAATATGACATTTTATAATGTCATCTTGTCACCACATCACATCACAGGTCACCATGGTGATGCAATCCCGCCTCAACCTCGAACACAGACAAAAACACGGCAGTTTTTAGTGATAAATAATAATAATAACGCGCATTACCGTTAATAATAACAAGTGTAAACAAGGCCCCTTTTGATTCCCATAGTGACATAATAATAATAATAATAATAAGAAATAAAAAAGAATTCTCTCACCACCACCATTACCACAGCAATGCAAATGTACAAAAGAATTTGATCATATAAAAAAATATGCTCTATACAACTGACTCACTGTACCATGACGGAAGCTGAAGAAGAAGAAGCATCAGAAAAATTGTTACGTAACGCCACCATAACAACGAAGGCTACTGTGAAATAAAAAAAAATAGAGGGATCCGCAAACAAAGAAGGCCAATTACCGCATCATCGTCAAAAAGAAATTTTCTTATTGAGCCAACTCTGGAAAGACCCAAGAGAAGAGAATTGAAAGATGAGTTAAGAATAAGATTTTAAACTTTAAGATGATGAGTTAAGAAGAGTTATGTGTTTATGTTATGAGACGGGGTTTAAAAGCGTTTTATTTGTGCACCGTACACACATAAATAATTCAAGTGAATAATCTCATCATTCATAGACAAACAGAAAAATACGAAGCAATAAATAAATACAAATTTCGAATGCATCGCATAGCGATATGAAGAAGAAAAAAAAAGACTTTCGGTTTCACTTTTTTATGCAACATCACCACCACCAACGACAAAGAAAAGGTAGCAACAGGATTTTTTTTAAATCATATTCCTATGGCAACTAACCAGCTATCTCTCTCTACGTTTAAAAAGAAATTTATTGCGTTCATCATCATCATCACCATGATCACAGAAGATAATATTCGATGAGCACCTAATCGATCCTCTCACTTTTTTTTTCTTACTACCATGGTAACGCATCCCCCTGCAAAAAAAACAACTAGCCAGTAAGTGTTCGTTGACACATGTGCCAATAATATAAGTGACCAGTAGTAGCGTATAGCAACGACCGAACAAGACGACGATGAGCAAGTACCTAGTATAAGTAGTAAAGTCTTCTAGTTATAGTAGCTAGGGGTAACTAACTAACTAACTAAGAAACGAGAAGAAGAAGAAACGACTTTCTACTTGACCCCGTTTTTACCTGCACTCGTCTTCTTGTTCACTCTTCATCACGCAATATAATAATAATAATAATAACAAAAAATTCTTAGTAGTAGTAAGTAGTCATGGTAATACGATCCAATGATTAAAATAGCTGTAGCAGTGACTAAAACGCGTCTCTTCTCTGCAGAAGAAAGGGAGAGGAAGTTTTTTTTTTATTTTTTAAATCTTACTAAATTCATTACACGACCCTTTATTAAGTATCGGCGGCGGGCGCATAACTGTTAGGTTTGGTATTATAAAGTTGCTATAGCTACAGGTATTTATATATAAGTCATATTGTTGTTGTTCTGTGTGCGTTAGTACATTCTTGAGAAATGATTAGCACACGAAGACGACGACGACGACACGAATTTTTTGACTCTTAAGATGAGTGAGAGAGAGAGAGAAAAAAAGTGAAATCTCTCTCCGTCGTTAAGGCAACAAGAAGGTGGTTGAACAAAGTTGTTAAATCGCTTCCTGAGTGTGTGTGTGTGGAGATTTGGGTGCTAGGCACGCTCGAATTGATTCGAATTTTATTTTTTTATGCGTCTTATCATGTTTAAGCGTCAGTGGTGTCTTCTTCTTTTTTAAACACGCTCGCGGTTGCTACAGTTACTAATAACAAGAAATTGTTGCTGCTTCCGAGTTCATTTTCTTGAAAATGAATGAATGAACTCGAGTCAACAAGATGATGAGGAGGAAGAAGAAGAACAAAAAAAAAAAGGTGTATCGTGTTTTCTCTCTTTCTGTCTCCTTGGTAACTTAGCTTTAATTTTTTAAATTGGAAATACGAGTTCGTCATCATCAAAGTTATTCGAACCCTACTAACCTTGATTCTAATATTTAAAAAAAAAAAGGTAAAAAAAAACTCTAGTAGAAACGAGTTTTGTAACAGGTGTGATCGTACGAACTTGAAAATTTGTTTTTTATTTTAACATGAAATGCGTTATTATTGCCATATGCTGCTGGTGCTGGTCAGTCGTTGTCAAGGGTCTGGTTATGAAAAAAAAAAACTCTCTTTTCACTTTCTGTTAAGTACTACCGTGAAGCCGTTTCTTGCATTTATGGTCGTCGTCGTCGTCGTTGTTGTTGATTGAACTTGGCGAGGGGAGGATAGGGCGTTTTAAAAACGAGTTAACGTGAGGTACACGATCAGAGTTTAAAAGAGTTTAAAAGAGTTTAACTTTTTTTTTCTTTTTTACTGTAACGTCTGTAAACTTTTAAAAAAACTTAATTTGCTTTACTGCTCGTCTTTTTTGATATTCATATGCATTATTATCATTGATAACCATGGGAGTGGAGGAAGGAAGCGAGCGCAGTAATAAATGACAATAAAAAAAAAATTGAAACGAAATGAAAAGTTTTTTTTTTTTTCCTTTATTTTTTATTCTGCTTGCGGCTGCTGATACAGTGCAGCGGAAGCTTATAAATAAAATAAAAAGAAGTTCACGTTTTGATATTTAACCACGCCAATTTTGTTAACGAACGCGTTCATTGTCGCTTAATTTGTTTTACAAAACTCTTTTTCTTTTATAAAAATCCTTTTTATTTTATTTTATTTTTTTGTTTCGCCCTCCTCCGCAAGGTCAAGATTCCTTTTTTTCTTTTTGCTTTACTTTTTATTTTATTTTTATAGGGTACTTATGAAGTACTTTTTGAATGATGATGACGCGCGTTTTTTTAAAATAGTCACCATGGCAGCAGCAGCAGCAGCAGCGAAACGTTTTTATATTTTCTTGACATTCGAAGAAGTATATTTTGTAATGGTAATGATAATCGATTTGATTTGATGATGATGATTTTTTGTGGTGGTGGGCAGCGGCGCGCTTGGTAATTCGTTCGTGGTCAAGATGTAAAAGTATTATTGTTATTATGGGTACTTTAAAAAATACCAAAAATGGGTGCGTGATGATTTTTTTTTTTTCGCCGCCGATCCTGCTGCTACGACAACGACGACAACGAATGGACAAATTTATTAAACGTTAATACTCGTGTTTAAGAAAATGTGCGATACTTCAAAAATAGCCTTCATTTAATCACGATGATGAGAATGCAAAATTTTTTCCTTCTTTCACCGTGGAAACGGCGGCCGCTGCCGTCGGAGGACGAGGTCCAAAATAATAAAAACAAATGATATCGTGGTTGCCATGGTCACGTATATCTATTATACGAGTGAATGGTGACTTTTAAAAGAGGGTGTTGGTTTTAGGCACAATTTTAAACGTTCTGTGCGAGCGAGGTTTTTTTAATTCGCTTTTTAAAGGGCTCTTTTATTCCTCAATGTTATACGAGGTTGTTTTTTGGGGGATTTTATTTTTTGAAGGAAGTTCCTGTTTCTGTGGTAATAAGGTATTAAGGCTTTTGTTGGTCATCATTGGTCATCATTGGTCATCGCAGAAAAAAGACCTACAAAAAATATTAAGGTTACTACGGTTACATCATATTATTATTATGGATTTTCCGATTACTGCGCCAAGAAGAATTAGTCGTTCTATATCTACGTAAATCTCTCTCCATCACCATGACAACAACAACAACAGCGAATAGTACTGAGAAAAACCAACTAATTTATTATATTACCAAGAAAAGGTTAATAATAATAATTTAAATTTTAAAAAACGGGACATGCGGTGTCAAGTTCAACGAGCTCACTCATATTATTTGCCAAAAAAAAATTCCAAAAAAAAATCGAATTTGTGGTTATACGTGGGTGTATTTTAAAGTTTGGATCGGACTTTTTTTTTTGCTAAAAGGCATTTAACTTTTATTATACAAAAACATATTTAAATCAATTCTCTCCTCGTTTTAAACATACTCTGTAATATACTGTAATAACACACTCCACTGATGAACGATGAGCGTCTCCGTCCATTTTGTCGAAGCCATATGAAATTACACACATTTTACAATATTTTTTTTACTAATAGTTTTTAAACGGGACGTTATATTCCACGTTCAATCAGTCGCTGACTCTTATATTGTCTCTATCCCATGAATGTCACTAGAGATACGTAGAAAAAAAATGTCCGATCCAAACGTAAAAACAACCCTACGTATTACTATATACAATTGCTTTAATAAGAACGGTTATAATATCTATAACAACCGACCGACGCCACCGTTATGTCTTTTTTATAAATATTATAGTAAACTGACCTGTCTGCAAAAGTATCTAAATTATTTAAATCTATATTATATAAAGCTCTTTGTCGTAAATAATAATTTTAACGGGTTCTATCCAGTTTTATTTTTTAATTTCTAAGTTTATGAACACGAAAGAATTCGCAATCATAATTATAATTATTTTTTCTTCTTACCAATGAGTAATATGTGTGATGATGATGATGATGATTATATTAATCGTAAAAATACGTTTTAACGGGTTCTATCCAGTTTTGTTTTAAATTTCTACGAAAGAATTCGCAACAATTATGTATTTTTATTATACCAATGAGTATGTGTGATGGTGATAATAATGAAGAATGAATAAGGTATAGTTGCTGCTAAAATGACGAGTTTTTTTAAAACATTTGCTATGTTTATGATAATTGATGACGAATGAGATTTTTTTTTCTCTCGCATTTTTTTTGTGTGTATTAATTAAAATGCGTCCCAATTTTTAGTTCTTTTAAAAAAATTGACTCATTTTGAGTGGTTGTTCTTTTGAAAAGTTGACGCTGCTACTGCTGATGATGTTTTCTTGGCGTCTTCTGATTATGCGTTTGGAATGTAGCAAGCAGGACAATTTTGTTTTCAACGCCATCATGATATATATAAATATATACTTTATGATGGTGCTGTGGTTTATTACCCAATATCCATGGCAATTATTATTATTATTATAGCGATTATAGCGAGAAGAAATGTGATGCGTCTTTTGAGTGCTGTTTCGAGAGAGTGAAACGAAAGGTTTCCATATGTCATTTTTTTTAAAAAGGTATTTGATTTGATTTGATTTTAAGTATTTACGAATTTAGTAGATGGCATAATATTTATGATGATGATTGCATGCTTTTGCTTTTGCTTTTGTTTGTCTTCTTCACA
>VYYJ01003695.1:0-15731 GCA_021029165.1 Cyphoderus albinus
CTTTTCTTTCAAGTCTTATCAATATACCAAATCATATTTACTCACCTTTAAGATCAAGTCATTCTTTATATAGAGAGAAAGCAATTTAAAATTCTTTATCATTTCTTTTATTACGAGAACATACATATATAATTGACATCAATCATTGTTTTATATTATGTAAGATACCGGTTGTCCGCAGTGTTTAATTAACACTAATTGGATTATTAAATTACAGCGACTTAAGTTGTAGATTTAAGGTTTAAACTAACAGGGTTAACTTTTAAATTTTATGTAAAGCTTTGTATTTGCATATTGTATTAAATACGCTGTGCTAGTTGCGCAATCGAGCCTCGAGCTGGTTTTTTTCTCTTGCACAATGCATTTTTGCTTTTCTTTTGATATGATTATTTATCATCGTCAAAGCTGATTGTTTTTGTGTTCTTAACAATTTTGAACTTTTGCAATAGCTCGCCGTTTGTTTTCTTCGCGCTTTCTCTAGTCTCGGTTGTCATTCTACAACAAAATGAAAGAATGAATTGTGATAGCTGCTGTAAATAAATGGTTTCGCTTTGTCGTAGTTTAACTTTGTGTGTACCAAGCATTGTTATTTCAAGATCTATCCATCTGCAATAAATCCATCTCGTCATATTTTCGGAAGCATTTCAAAAGCCAATTTCTGAAGTGTCACTTATGTTTCTTGTTTCCGGTGAATTATGCCTGCCTCGCCTTATCATTCGTACATCCACTTGAATCCAAAGCTCATTCTATTTTCTTATTTTCAAACTGACAAACACAAGATTCCAAAGATGGAGCAAGAAAAACATTAAAATACGTCTCTGCTACTGCTTATCTTACACATAAAACCCCAGTTTTCCCCTTTCTTCTCCCAAACTAAATATAAAGTTGCTAAACTAAATTTATACGATTCCTTGTTATTAAACTTTTATTGCTACGTTGAAATGGTTTTTAGTGCCTTTTGCTATTACATTAGTGTATATTGCACACATATTTATAAAATAGGCTTTCTTTCCGCTCTTGATCAAGCTCTACCAGTTTGGTTCGTTAAGCACATTGAAATATTAGAAAACGAAAAATTCATGCTTTACGGCGTCCTCGTCGAGTTGATGGGTTATCCATCCATATTATGAAGCCGTAACAGGATTAGACAGTGATTTATAACTTTCTTAGATTTACATACTGTCTGTAGCCAACACGATCGGAGCAAAAGTAATAAAAAGTTCTGGGTCCACATAAAAAATGATTTTCTACGTCATTTCTCGATTCAGCTTATCATGGAACAGATATGGCTTCAGCGAACAATTAAGATAATTTGTATAAACACACTACCGTGACTCGAGAATGTTTCGTCATTTCGAAAGTTCAGTGATATAGTATTACTTTACCTAATTTATTAATTCTTCAATGACAAGCAAACTGAAGTAATACATACCTACCTTTTTCGCCATCACCATTATTATTTTTCATTATGGTCTTTCCTCTTGTTCTGCATCGGTGAGTGAATGTGTAGCCACGGCCACACCACCACGGCACATGGTCCCACAAGGCCGGAAACGTGATGTTAGGGAGTGAATCCGATAGATGATTTCTTTCTCCAATAATAACTATTTTATCGTCTCGTTTCGTTTCTTTTGAATGAAGAAAAAGGCTCTATCTACTGCTCTTGATTCTCCACAATTTTCTCTTTTCCATTCAGCGGAATCGCTTGCTACATAAGTACATTTGTTAGATATATCGAGTTGGTGTATAAAATGCCGTAATAATAATCATGACAAAACACACCACTTGTGTCATTTCATCATAATAATAAAAATAATGACAATGTCCATTCGTGTCATTGAGCGTGTGCCTTCCTTTTATGAGATTGCTTTGTAGTTGCAGTAAATACCTACATACCTTGTGTTGAATGTAGAAGTTGACAGAGTAAAATTCTTTTCTTGCTCACAAAACAAACGTAACGACTGTTATAGGTCTTTTTGTTGGTGCAAGATCAATAATAGATGGTTTACAGGAACAGCGACCAGGAAGCCATTTTATGTTTCTTGTTCTCGGAGTAAAATGTTGAGTGAAGTGAGTGAATGTTGTCTTGTAGGAATACTTGAGGCAAAAATACTACAGAGCGGAGAGGGAAGTTGCCACAGTCATAAATGCATTGTGGTGCTGGTGATGTAGGGAAGATTTTAGAGAAAAAAGACGAACCCTCAATGCTCGATGGAAGGAGAATGAAGAAAGTCAAAAACCAGGTTAACATTACTCCCAAAGGAATATCAAAAATCTCATTTTCATATGAGCTAGAAAATTGTAATTTTATTCCTGTCTGGGAGTTTCAACTGGGGACGAATATATCTTGTAATTTCTTCAGAGGCGTTTTAAGTGTCTCCTCAAACGACTATTTTTTACAAGAAATGCTTGAAAAAAGAAAGCATTTCGTTTCCGTCTTTAGTTTGGATAGTAGACACGATGGGTAACTTTCGACAAGTGTGTATATTCTTTGCCAGCAAAACACGGTGGGGTTGGATAGAAAGAAAGTACAATGTGGATTTGAGTTGGAGGTTCCACACACACGCAGCCAAAGATTACCTTTTTTCTCACAGCGAGTCAAAAGCAAGAGAACTCATCTCCCACTAGTTCCATTTTCCTTGAAATCCACAGTCAACTCATATTAAGCTTAAGCTACGGCTCTTCTGCTAAGACATTTTATCGAACCACTTTGCCTTATCTAAAAATTGCTGTGTACGAAAATGTCATCACGCTGGTAAAACTAAACACTAATAATAAGAATGAAGAAACGTGGAAATGGCAAGCTTTTTATTTTATGTTACGCTATCTGCTTGACTGCATTAAATTGCAGTTTGAGTCTGAACATTGTGTGGGATAAAAGTGACACGAATGACTAAAATAAATATTGTAGGAAAATGGAGAAAGCAGGGACAAATTACGCAATCTTTTAAACTTTGTCCGTTGACTTAAATAGCGACACACTTGAGATACGCTCGCCCTACAACTCCAATTTTGTTCAACAAGTTTCCCCTAGGTTTGCCGTGAAGATAGCTACCAAAAATCTTAATGGTACATCGTAATGATAAGGCGGAAACGATTTTTATTACAAATTTTTTAGTTAACTTTCCTTCCTAGATCAATGAGAACTGTGAACAATTTCCCATTCTTCACGTAATTCGCCATTTTCCTCTACGAACTGAAGGCAGGGGAAAGTTGTGCGGAGAAAGTTTTGCGCAGAAAAGGGAAATCCCTTCAGTTCAGGAAGACTCTTAGCTAGAAGGCAAAAAAGAGAGGAATTCATTGTGAAGAAAAGATCACATAGAGAGACCAAAAGATAAGACATACCATTCTTAATATTGCATAGCTGACCTAGGGAGTGAGCACCATATAAAATCATGCATATTTTAATGCCTCGATGTATAGCACGTTTTATTGAAGAAAACTCTACTACGTAGTTTATGTGGTATAAATGCATCATTTGGCTTTTTTCAGCCAGGCAAACAGGTATTGCGTTAATAAGGGTAAAGTGATTCCCATCTTGAAAGATAGGAGGCAAACAGGAGCAAAAGAGAATTCTCTTGGAGAGCTGGCGAGGTATCCAAATTGAGAAATTTGTCGGTTGGGAGAGGAAGATCCCTGTAGAGATGATAAATACACAAGAGATAACATTAAGGGATTCCTTCACTCCCAAACCCGAAGAAAATATTTGATTCGTTGACTCTAACTTTGGTTTGCCCAACTGCGGAAAACAGGAGGAAGAGGAAAGGAAGCTACATCAAATCAAATATGCTGGTCGAGGTTTGTTAGTAAAAACAATAAAAGCTTTTATATTATACATTTTAACAGTCTTCTATAACGCATTGGCTTTGTAGCGGCTGTGACAACTGACAACGGTATACAAACTTTTCAAAACACTATTGAGCAATGATTGGGTTGTTTCAGCAGTCAGCACTTCGCACGTAGACTCGAAGGGTCACGCCACGCCAAATTACCAACCTCGCTCGAGGTATTGATCCAGCAGAACAGAGTAGTACGATTTGAGAAACGGAAGTTGCGACGAGTCTGTGGCTTTGTAAACAGCCAGACAGCAATTGTGTCACTATCAATCATTCCGCACCAAATCACAGCTAGGTGAAAGTGATTCATGTGTCAGAATTTCAAATAAATTATTTACTTTAATTTATCAAGGAGCAGGCGATATAAGTTCTTCCATAGTTGCACACTTCAAATGTCGTGTTCACACTGTCACCTAAAAGCGCACGTTCCACAGGATTAAGAAAGGTGTTTAAAGAATAGGCATATAAATTCCAGAAAAACAGGCATTATTTACGCAGTAATGTCTAAATCTTTTTAAACATATTACGATTTTGAATGTATTTTCTCTAATACAATGGGATATTGTTAGGAACAAAAAATTATACCTCATTTGTAAAAGTGCGAACAAAATAAAGATTAGAGACTCAATAGCAAACTCAGACTCAATACCTTAGAATAAAACCTTTCCCTCCCCTTCTTTCTAAATTTAGGGCTACCATGATAATTTCTACCTAACTTTCTCTACCAAGGTTTTCTACATGTCAATTTCTACATGTGCCATTTTCTACCCTTAAGATTATCTAATTAGCAGATTTTCTACGTAGCACGTTTTCAACATATCAACACTACTTACACTCGTGTTCTAGTTGTGAAATTTTCCACCTCTTTTCGAAGAACGAAATTCTAAACATAACTAAATATTAGAATCCTAAATTGTTTCTTGTGCTTTATATGGAAAATTAAAACTCAGATCATTATCTTTCATTTCTTACATGCCACTTATTTTTGAAAGTTATATGTTAAATCTTTCGTAGTTTATATGCCATTACATTTTGTTAAACTTTTAAAGTTCTTTTAAAAGTTTTAACAAATTGCGTTAACTACATAAATATATTACGGCCAAAATATGCACAATGTCAGAAATGTTAGTCTTTATTTATGCTCAGAATTAAGTTCTACCATAGAAGGTAAGTAGAAAACGGTTATAGTGTTGATAATTTCATGGGTAGAAAATCTGGTTTGTAGAAAACCGTATATGTGGAAAATATTCAATAAAATGTGTAAAAACAGGTTAGGTATAAAATGCCGTGATACCATCACGCTCCACTGATTTTACTACGTTGAATAAATTGAAGTTTTTATAATTTTTTACATTCCTTTTCAAGCATAGCATGAATAGTCGGTCTCGGCATTGACATTGGGAACATTTCAATGAGAGCACCGTTTCACGTCAAAAGTTTCATTGGGAAGAAAGCAGTCCTGAGTTTTCATGATACCAATAATAAAATGGAAGAATACAGGAAGAGGGATGAGAAAGCGTTAGCATGATCCTTCTTCAAAATCTATTTACCTTGCTTGTAATGTAATCACACGGTTGAACGGGTTAAAAATCCGCCTAATACTAGTGTATACAATTTTAACTTCTGTAAACGTTCCTCTTGGAGTGGAATGATAATCAATAATCGGGTACTGGAAATACGTTGCTCCAAAATAGCAAAACAGATTGAATGACCACTGAATTTTACAACGGATTTCTGAAGGTTATTCAATTTTGATGTTTCCCACTTGAGGCAATTTGTTGCGGCTATGATCCGATCTTTGTAAAGGTAAATAAATCTTTTCATGCGTACTCACAAATGCAGAAACAGGATATATATATATTTATTGCAAATATTTTACGAGGTTATTTACAATCTTATCCGTTTTATTATATCATTTATTATTCTAGAAACGAGACTGTTTTGGGCGTTGCAAATGTTGTAGAGTGGGTCTCAGTCATAACTCAAACTGAATACTCCGTTTACTTACGCCTCGTTTGTAATTGCTACAAATTACATGAAATGCTAATATTACAAAATGATGAAAGTATCACTGTGATACTATAAAATAAACACGGGGAAAAATAGCTTGTTTTGGCCAAATCGTTGAGATGTTCTCAACTAATTCTTTAAATAAATATTAAAAGTTTAAAACTATGTATGTAAGATTAATCTCTCCTACTTTAGCTTACAATTACAAGCATTGCTTTTCAACAGAAGTTATAGTTATGTATCAATTTACTTTTGGTGTTAGATATTATTTACCTTGTGCTGTCCTACAATGGCTACAGTCCTACACAAGACCTAGAATGGATTAAATTGAATATATAAATTCTTCTACAGCCAGAGATTGATCCTTTCCTCCGACATTTACAAATACACTAGCTTCATAACATTCCTATATTCCATCCTGCCTAGATATAATCCTCAAACTCTTTAATTCGTCATTTCTTTCGCCTCCCAAATCCCACTGTTCTTCCGGAATGCTTCAATTCCGAACTTCAGGATTTTCATTTCCCACCCAACTGTACCAAAATGATGAATAATATGGAAGTTTTGTCGTCGTAACGTTCTTACTTAGAGTAAGTCAACAAAAGTATGAATCAACAATAAGCGTTAATTTTAAATCCATGAAATTGAATTTCTGCGAAGTACAACACTGACTGATAAGTTTAAGCCTGTTTGGAAGCATTTTAGACGGAATAAAGAATTAATTTAGGAGTATTGGGTTGCAAAATGTTGCTAATGCTAAGTTCAATTGCTCCGTTCACCCGCAAACTGAATTGTATTGGTCGGTACAATGAGCAAATTATTGTAACCAGCAAATCATTCATTTTGCTGTTATAGTTGTACTTTTTTGTGTACAAGATGCATTCTTTTCGTGTAAAAATGAAAACTTTACATTCTACTCACTAATGCAACTGATATTTAAGAATAATTTCCCTTCGTAAAGTTCTTTAGGAAAATCACATTTTCCCCTCAAAATTGGATTCAGTGGATGTTAGTAATTTTTAGGAAATAGTGAAGCAGAAAAAACGAACACACTTTGCAAACTTTCACTAATGTTTTAAACATTCATTAATAAACATTGACTATTCTCATAAATCCATATAACCCTTATTTTTAAGGCTATCGTTCAATCAAATGGATCCGATTTCCAAATTGCTTGTTGTAAATGTAATACCCCGAAACCACTAGCCCCGTTTGCTTTCTATGTATGTAACTTTGGATCCGATCTTCTAGTTTCCTCCTCCTCTTACCTCCACTTCAAGCTCTCTCTCACATTTGTTCATTGTCGTATTATGTATATTCATTTCATCAAAATATTATGAGGACAGTCATGACTTCGGAATTTCTGACACATTTTGCACATGTGCTGACGTGCTGTCAAGTAAGTGTCTCAAGCTCAAAAATTTGCGGATCTCATGGATTTTCGCGTGCCCTTCCACAGATGTCATATAGACTGTTGTTATTAATGACTGAAAATATTAGATCAGCATCTGCATAAAATGCTGAGTGTACTGACCTGACCTACAAAAGAATTAAACGAAAAGTGTGTTTTATAAACCGGTTTTCGCAGTTTTGTTACTCGTACTTCATGAATTAGTATATTCTTTACTCTGTCCTCTCAGTGAGATCATACGTACCGTATCATAACTAAAACAAAGATGTAATCCCATTTGATTTGATGGAGGGAGTGAAGTAGAAGAGATTGTGACAATCGCTTTTGAATCAGCACTTTTTCTATGATGAGAATTGACCTTACATTTGGGTGTAAATGAGGTGTAACATTTTGGTTCTGGTATTGGTCTGATTACCTAGAAATGATTGACACGTGATATGTATGTAGTTTATATCATTACAAAAGGACAGACTGACTGAAACAGTAAAGGCTGTTGTCATTTTTTACGTTAAGGAATAAAAGAAACTGGCGATTATTTATTCGTGCTACACAGAGACATATATCAAAATCATTGTCAGTCTAACCATTTCTGGCGCACTATCGTACTTTCGGCACTAAAATCGGCACCTCGAACACAATCAACCAACGTTATTATTCGTTTCCAATCTAACAAGCTTGCAACAAATATTTCTGAATTTTCTTGTTATCCAAGATTTTTGTTGGTAAAAATAGTTCTGGCAGTATTTCATAGAATTATTATTAATTAGTAGGTATTTATTAGTTATTATTGGCTGAAATGACTGATATGGGGATGATATCAAGATAATATAATTTATATACATGCCTATTGAAAATCGCCTTCTTCTGTACTTAAGTTGCCAATTTATGTGATATTCCAAGTCCTAGAGCAGTTTATTATTGTGCAAAAATTAATTCAGGAGAAAATATCTCATCATTCAGTTTCAGCAGATGTTTCTGTATTTTATTAAATATCTGTGCATTAATCCGTGTAAATAGAGCTGACTTTATACCTTTTTTTCATTTAAATAAAATAAAAAAGAGTATACAAAGTAAAAAATGTTAACGTTCGTAACTATTTAAACTATTTAAAGCTCACATTTTGAAATGGCACAATTTTCATTTTTGTCTATTATCATGGATAAAGAAATAAGTATTAACCGCCAAACTGACGTGGTATTTGATGTTCTTCAACCACAGCTCTCACTGCTGGCTCCCACTCTTTTCTGTTGGTTCCATATAATACCAGCTTCTGGAGAGTTCGTGGCGCTAATATTGGCTTCATTAAAGCAAAAAATATTTGAAAAAATGGATTCGTATTGATAAAAAATCCCTGTCCCAATATTTCTGGAAAGTGTGCCTCATATACCGTGGCACAATTCAGCATGGCCTGCATTGCTAAAAAATGTTCAGAATTGATTCAGCAAGCAGTTGTCAGTATCAGTCAGTACCCTCGATGAAAACATAAATGATCTACCTTTCATGCTACCAGTTTGACGCCCAGTGTATTTGTCCCAATTAACAATAAGGGTAAACTGCGTTACTACATCTTGATCTGGTTGTCGTCTCGAGTTGCATCTTTGAATGCTTTCAATTAGCCGTTCGTACATTCGATTTATGTAATCTAAGAATTCCCGCACTCGATCGTCTTCCACTACTTTTCGAACATCCCAGTCACCCATTGGAACACACAGAACTGCAAAGAAAATTGTGGTCAAAGAGCTTGGGTGAGAAACTGTCTTAACTTTTTTCTTACTACATTACCCCAAGAATGAACAATAAAGCAGTCAGTAGACAATGAAAGAGTAATAAATGTGTAAATATGGAAATTGACCTGGTCGTCCTTTTAAATCAACTCCATTCATCCACATGGGAAAGTTTTGGTGAAAATATTTATCCGGTGTTTCGTTCAGGAGGGAGTCAACCCTGTTTTCTGCTCGCCACACAAAATGCTGAAAATTGTCACAGTCATTGATCATTTAGCATTCCTAAAACGATTCTTGTTGCTTTTAAATATGAAACATACAGCCCTGAGCATTTCTTCAGCAGCGCCGACTTTCAACTCCCGAGCTGCAACAGATTGTGCAAAATGGCATTATTTGGTTAACATTTATATTGACAAAATAATTTTTTATTGTTATCGCCTAACCTCTCAACCAGCGGACGAGATACAAATCGCTTTTGGTGTAGTCACTTTGAAGAAGATCGCCCATTTTCACCCGCAGCTATGAAGAAATTAATCAAATTTTTGTTTAAAATTAGAAGTTATTTCATTTTACTTCAAATTAAAAAATTTAAATTAAAAAATTAACACAATTATAAGTTACCTCTTCAATTTTTGAATTTTCTTCCTCCGTGATTGCCGACATGCTGGATTAAAATAATTTGGCTATACTTCAATTATATCACAGACTATTAAATGTTTCAGAAAAAAGTTTCTGATTCAAATTATACAAGCTCAGCCAAAATGGACGTGGTTCAGTATAGTGCAAAAATAGAAAAACTTATCACGTCCTTAGCACCTGTCCTGCTGCGACAGTCTAGTCTAGTCCGTTGCTATAAAAATCCATCAGAGGATTGTTAATTACTTGTTTGCATTAGGTCTAAAAAGAGTAGGCAGTAAGATGTACAAAAGTTGTTTGACAATCTTTGACAAGGACTGAGCCGTATAACTTGGCGTGGCTTCATTATTTTATTGTCTTGCATTTGTCTTGCCTGGGATTGCAATTCGCAATGGACATTGAGAAACCAACTTTTTTCTCGAAACTGGTTCCACCATATTCTCTAAATTGACTGCAACATTCATTTTCATACACAACAATGTTGCCGTATAAAGGAAAGACCTCATTAGTATTAGTTTCCATTCTACAATAAAAAGTAATAAGCAGCATGATAGTAATATTGACCACATTTCTCCTTTTTGCATACCAGCACCAGCAACATGGACATTACAACAAAAGACTGTGGATCAACCAATGTGCAAATCCGGTCAGGTGGGACAGGTGGGTATTGATTCAAGTGGAACATTGGCGAAACGATGCACTCTGCACCTAGTAACAAAAGTTGAGGTTGGTTAGTTAAAAGATAAACACAGTATTGCAACGCGCGCACGCGCACGCTCAAAATTATTGTGGCGTGTTGTAAATGCCCCCGTCATCAAAGCTTTGCTTTACGAATTTCAGAAATGAAAACAACGCTTTGGTTCCCCTGATAATAATATATTAGCTTCGATATCACAGTGGACGTTTTCTAACCTACAAGAAAGAAAAACCATTTCCAGCCTACATTTCTATGTTTCAGATTTTTCTTATCCACGATGCTGTTTTCAGCACAGTAAAGCACGAAAGTTTGTATGAGGTACATTTTTTCTTCCATTTTACTTGAGGCATTATTATCGTTTATTGCATTTTTAGCGACAATATTTTTTAACAACGATGCCAACTTTGTGAAGTTAATTTAAAACTCCTATAGTTGCTTCAGCCACTTTACTTTATGACAGAAACACAATTTTATGACTTCAGCAAATAAAAAACACACCAGCCGTTTGCTTAAATCAATCTTAAAAATATTATCAACATTTTCCCATTTTTGAAACAAAGTAGACGAGGATGTATTTTGCAAATTCCATTTTCGAGAAAGTACAAGTTTGATTTTAATTTGATTTGAATAGTTTTGTTTTAGAAGTGTAAGGTTTGTAGCAACTACAAAGGTAAGCATTTCCGATGACAAACATTTTTGTGAAAAATATCAGCATTATTTTTCAAGTAATAATTTAATTTTCTCATTCTTCCAAGAATTATAAAATATGGCAAAGTGAATCTTCCGTAGCGTCTGTTAAGACTTCGAAGAAGGCACATCTATCGTCCTTTTAATCAATACACGTCATCTGCTGCCTTCATATCCAGATCACCGGAACGTAGCGAATGTTGTTAACAGAGATGAGAAAAACCCGCGTTTTTTGAAAAAAATTACTGGGTACGGGGAAAATGGGTTTAATGGGTAAAACGGGTTTAATGGGCAAAAATGGCTTCAGCCTCAGCTTGCACATGAAGAAATGAGAGGAGAAGAGATGATGTGAACTTGACCGAAGTTGGAACCAGACTAGAATGAAACTACTCTGATTCCACTCTCTTTATTCTATTCTTGGTATTGGTACGTGAGTACCAGTCACATAGTACACACCATGTATACCATACCATTACAAAGTGGGTACATTAAAACCCGGGTTTTATTGGGTACGTACCCGCTTCCAATTCCCCACCTTCTCATCTCTGGTTGTTAAATTCTTTCCTCTCTTACTTCATTTTTTTTCTCTTCGAGGAAGAAATATTTTCACTGAACAAGAAAAAGTGAACAAAAATTGTACAAAGTGGACCTCATTTCGTTTAAAATCCCTTGTGGCTTCGTCACCTTGTGTCCTATTCTTTTTACCACATGCACGGCGCATACTTTTCGTTCTTTCCCATCTTCCTCTGCCTTTGTCGTTCTCTCTTAAAATGATAGTTAGCTAATGGATTGATAGAAGTGATGGAATTGCGGTATGTGCCTAAGTAAAAGTTACAAGAGTCATTTTGGAAAATCGATCGTGGTTCGTGGTTTTGCACTAAACTGGCATGTTGGTTGCTGGCAATGTACTGTGTACACCAATACAACATAATAAACATAAATTCAAGCGAAGCGATGCGTTTAAGTTTGAACTTGTGCTTTTTTGCTTACTCCAATGCTGCTGTCATCTCAGTTAGTGTATCTTGGTGAAAGCCTTCATGCGTAATATTTGAAAAAACAAATGTAATAGCGGTTGACAGTCACATTCCACAACCAGCTAATGGTTTACATAGACCGTGCTTTGGTACTCCTTAAAACACTTCGGAACGACAAATATGATGTACGTAAGTGCCATTTTGTCGTCACATTATTTCTCCGCACTTTACTTTCCATTGCTAAAAGGACAGACTTTTAAAGTCGCAATCACATTATACATACAATTTAATGTAATGTACTCACATTGAGTCTATCATTTAAAAAGTTCGCTCGAGATAGATAAGACATTGAGGGAAAACAAGCAAAGTATTTGCGAGGAAAAAATGGATTAAAATTTAGAATCTATTTACGGGAGAACACGGCACCTTTTTACGCCTGAGTGGGTAGAAACATCAAACATGGCTTTTGGTTGGGGAAAAGGAAGGAAGAAACGTATTCTATAAATGCTCACCTAATAACATATTACTTCCTTTCAAGTGAATTGAGATTCTCGGGTCGCATCCAGTGATCCAGTGCGTTGCTTTGCGTCTCTTCACACTTCATCGAGCAGTGAAACGCTCCGTGCCGCATTCCCTCTCTCTTGTTAAATATATGCAGACATATATCACACAGGCCGCTGAACATTTAATTTCATTACTTCCTTTAAGAAAATACATGGATGTCTAGAAGTGGAACATTTATCGAGCTTTAAATATCATATATTTTTCTCTGTCAATGTAGACCTTTTCCCAAATCTTGCATTGCCCCACGGAAATTGATGTGGAGAAAGGGAAATTTTCCAAGTGGTTTACCCAAACATTCCATTCATTGAACCGAACCGGGTGTAGCTTCTAATAATTACCTAAATTTAAAGTAGCATGTTGGCAGGTTGCGCAGTTTCTCATCACAAATTTAGTGGATCAGAAGAGTCAGTTGATCTTTTTGCTGGCTGATGTGGAAAAAGAGTAAAGGTAATGCACTTAGGAAGGAATTTATTGACTTTGAAAATAAACCGTAAAAGAGCGGCACATCAGACAACCTCCTGTTTTCGGGTTCTGCCTTTCCCGTTTATGTTTTCCAACTCTTA
This sequence comes from Cyphoderus albinus, assembly GCA_021029165.1. Lineage (NCBI taxonomy): Eukaryota > Metazoa > Arthropoda > Collembola > Entomobryomorpha > Paronellidae > Cyphoderus > Cyphoderus albinus. Next base: position 13,103 of record VYYJ01003695.1, read on the forward strand.
ATTTTAACCCAATTTTTTTTCTAGTTTATCATTAGCTTCGCGGCTCCTTCTGCAAATAGTGACCGCTACAAGTCTGCCTACATGAACAGATATCCATTTGCTACATTTAATTCATTTGACAGACTGTAACTTTTCTAGGCAGTCTGCGTTTTCTTGATGTACGTTTTTTTCCTCCTTGGAGGAAATCTTTCGTGGAGCGACACTAAGTACTTGGCAAAATTTCAATACAATCTTCTGTAGCGCATGAGTTGCATGTAGTCAGGAAGGTAGACTAGAGTAGGTTTCGGTCTAGGGAATATCTATGTCCATATTATGTACTGTTACATCATACTTTATTGTATCTTTGTAATGGTCATACATACAGGCACAAGTGATCATAAAAGCATATTGCGCCACACATAAACTTTCTTGACAAACAGAATCGTTCATCATATCAGATTCACGACCCATTTAATAGCAACTGATCGTCAAGAAGGCACTTACAGCGTCGTCAATTAATATTCCACTAAAACAGACGTGGGTGGTGATCAATTAAAAGTGCTCCTCAGTTATGTTTTTTTATTCATGTTTACATGGACCGCCTAAAGACGCATATTATAAATAAACCCAAATTGGAACAGTCTGGGAACATTCTGTCGTTGTCGCTGCTAAAAGGAATGATCTACTGTCAGCACTGGTATAGATTGCTTTGCTGTCTTCCTAACCACGCACAACATTAAAGCTGTCGAAATTTCTCTACCGAGTATAAAGCTGTGTTGTGGTTTCTCAAATCTATCTCTGCATTAAACAGTCTCCGTGTAGATGTAAGTGAAGGTGAAAATACCAGGTCCATTATGTTCATACGCTATTTCAACTTGTTCCTCGGTCCTCCCTAGCAAATCTTAATCTTCTCTTTTTACCTCGTTTGTATTCTTTTCATCGAGTTTCAGTTAAGGACCGACATTAAAGTTGTTGGATTGGAAGCCTCCAGTGCCATTTTATTTTATTTATCCTTGTCGCTCCACGAACCTTACCATTTTCTTAGATAACGTATAAATTGCTACTAAAGCCACACTGTGTGAGCGGTTGAGCTGAAGAAAACGGCAAGAGTCTTCATTGTGGCTAACATTTGGTGGTTTTCCAGTGATTTCCTGTGGAAATTATGAAACCGACTACAAAGAGTTACGGAAATCAAAATAGGTAGAAAGGAAAAGAAATAATGGACTGGTTCCTGGGCTCTTCGAACATTCGGGTGAAGAGACGCACGGGAGCGATCCAAGACCAAGAAATTAAAGAGCTGATGATGATAACGGTGACTTGTGTTGGAAGGCTTCCTCTGAAAATTAACTGGCAAAGAGTGCCACCAGCTTCGAACCTGTAGTGCTTCCCACAATGTGACGTTTCTTGAGCTGAATGAGTTGAGTGATACAATGAATGAATGAGAAAGTCCCTTCTGCACTGGTCCATTGCTTTCTATTCTCTTCTGTGGCAACACAAAAGCTAACAAAGCAGCAGCATCACCTCTGAAAAACTAAACTCAGGTAGCTAGATTATTCACTGTTAATACCCGTGAGATACAAGATAGGAAGCAAAGTTTCTGTGACATGCAATGGTGACTTGTTTTTTTGTCACAGGCAAGACTGAAAGCTCGGGTTGGTTTGGATTCTCTTGACACAAAGAAAGCCACCAAAAGTAAGCACATAAATAATGTAAGCTAAGAAAAGTGGTGGGAGAACAGCTACCGTATTGAGTACATTATTGTACATGCAAAAGTACACAACTAGGTAAAACTAATGTACAGGTTAGGTCTCGGAAAAGTTTACTTCGGGTCATTCATTTCAAGGATCTTGTTTTCAGGTAAGTTCGGCCTCTTATCATTTTCCTTTGAATTGTGCTTGCGGGCACATTATGCAAGAGCCGGACAAATAATAATCTCTCAAATAAATCTTGTCTATGAATAGATTTTATAGGAGGAACAAAAATGAAACCACAATGATATGATAACATGCACACTTTTTCACATGACCACAACAATAAAAGGGCTTGAGCAATAATATTAGGCCTGCTCTACTTTATAACCAAGTACCTAGTTCATTTTATGATTGTTTCTTCCTTTGTGGTCCGTCGTTCACCCACAGTGAGATTTTAAGTGTTTTGTCTACAACAAAGGAGGCTGTAATTGGGAGAAACTGGAATAAAAAAGTGAAAGTTGGCGAAGGAAGGGGAGCACATCAGAGGAGAGAAGCACCGAAGGAGTCCCACTCATGTGACCACAAAAACATTTCCCCACTAACTGACAAAAGATAGACGGAAGGGTTGTCTTGTAATAACTACAGCGCTGTCGTTGTGCCTGTGTTGCGTTTTACATTCGTTGTTGATGGCGTTTCGTTTTTATTGTAACTTTTCACTATTTTCCATTTGTTTCCTCTGCGTATACTTATGCATATTATTTTCACCCAGTTCCTATACTACATTTATCTATATTTTGCAGGAACTGCAAAGGATATAAAAACGGTTACCTTAATATAAAATGAAAGTGAAGGAGGAGAAAGAGAGAAAGGATTTAACTCTTGGTGTACTTATAAATTGTGTATGCAGTTGTAAGTGAAGGGCAGTGAAAGCTATTGCCGGAAAAATGGTGATGCGATGT
>VYYJ01003696.1:0-15729 GCA_021029165.1 Cyphoderus albinus
TCATTCGATGATATCAAGCACGATACTGAAATTTACAATAGTTTTTCAATTAGCTCTTGTGACCGTAATTCCACTCGTATCAATCATCACTTTGCTCTACAAAAACGAGTACATGGTCCTTAATAGAATGATATCGTTTGATTCATACCTCTCTAAAGAGTACGAGACGCGCAGAAGAAAACAAGGAAAACACAAGTTTCTTGCACGTTACCAGTCAATCTACTTACCAAATGGCGACATTGATTACTTTGGAATGTTTTTCTTCTGCTTCATTAAATTTGGGTATTTGATCAGAGCAGTTCTGCCTATTTTGAGTGTCCTGGCTAATATCGATGGAGTAGGATATTTTCTCAAATATCTTTGTTCCCCCAAATTTAGCCCAGTGTATCAGTTCATGGCTCGGTTATTTCTAGTTTACGTAGCCATTGCTGAGGTGGCTAATTGTTGTATAGGAGTGGTCATTGTTCACTTACTGATTGATCGATTTCTGCAAGTCTCGCATCGATTACTCTATCGCCAAAATTTCAGAGAACGAATCTTATTCGAAGCAAAATGCATTCATGTTTTGTTTGCAGTGATTCGCACTCCACTTTCTATAATTCACTCAGTTTTCTTGACAGCTTCTTATATTATTTTTGTTACTAGTTCGTTCATCATGGTAAGCGGCTTCAGAAAACACTCATCAATTTGGACCTTCATTTCCTCGGGTTTGTGTGTTTTCATTGATTCTAGTAATTTTAGAAATCGTAGTACAAATCAGCATAATTAGCTCAAAGTTGGAGTGAAAATGGAAATGGTCTTGTGTAAACATCGGCCCATGGAGAAGAGGGGAATCGCGAAAAGTTGTTCTCAGAATGATGAAATCACTGAAAGCAATTCAAATTCCGTGTGGATTGATGGGTGGATTACAACAGAATACGCGCTGCGTTTTCATCCAGTCCCTCTTTGTTCAGTCGATCAATGTAATACTTGTGTATATGGGTTCCATTTAATATTTACGTAATGAAATATTAATTATATATGTAAATTCTTATGCAGTGTTACGTACCGGTGGTACACAGTTGTTACGTTCCTACAATAATTGTATTGTTTTATTCCTGTTTTTTTTCAATATGTAACCATGACCTGAGCAATAAAAAATAAACTATCTAGTTTAACAATGTGTCTGACCTTCTAGATGACATCATGTTTGGCTTTTATTTGTGAAAGAAAATTGTTTTCTTGTCGGTGAGTCATATGTACATACCAATTAACAAATCAAAAAAGTTTGGCAAGACATTCATGAATTTGAAATATATTTTTGTCATTTTTATGAATGAAAGAAATATTATTTTTCTAACTTACAGTCTATATAAAATTAATTTGACCATAAATCAATCATTTGTGATTATTTATACGTGACATTATATTAAGGCAGACCCCGACATCTTGGAAATCATCGCTAGGACGGTCAAGCAGGTAATTTTTCTAATTCCATAAAATCCACCACTTTTAACTTTATTTACTCTGTACACCCTTATCAAGCGTCTCTCCAATAGCTTTTCGACTTTCTGCCCAGATACTTCTGACACTTGACGCTGTACTCACTAACCATCGCGTTGAACGTGATAAACACATAATGAGGATCCCGCAACCACTAGGGTCCCAAAACCCCCGAAGCCGTAATGAAGATGCCGGTTTTCGTCGAGAGTCGAACAGCAATAACAATGCAGAGAACCATCCACATTCCTAATGTAGTTTTCAAAGCCACGTTTGTGTAGTTGTGCTGTTCCAAATAAACTGGACTTAACTTGAGAAGATAGTAATAGTAAAGTACGATGTTTGTAAAAATTCTCACAATGAAAATATACAAACATAACCAAATTGTTATATTTAAATTTAGGTTAGTTAATGCATGATTAATAAGTAGTTCGGTTATTATTATTGAAATATTGAATTTATGGATAAAAGCGGAAAAGCAAGAAAAGTAGGACAACAGGAGAGTGCAGCATACATGCTTCGCATATTAATGAGAATATGTGTGCGTGCAAGTAAGCTCAAAGGGAGTAATAAAAAAGAGCAGGAGTGGAGATCAAAGAGAATATTGAAAGAGCTAAAATAAAAGTAGACGATGAAGGAGTTTTACGATTAATCCATGGAAGGGAGAATAGTTCAGTGAGTAATCTAAAATAGTACGTAAAGTAGTATAAAATAGAGTAATGTTTTGGTTTATATGGTATAATAGTATTATAATTTAGAATGCCGCATTGGAATAAATTCATGCAGGCAAGAGTGGAGAACTTTGAATAAAAATAGAAAGTATTGTGATAGTTGTTCTGGAATTATAATTGTATAATTATAAGGCTTTTTCTTAGTATTATAATGTATGATCAAAATATGATATTTAAAACTGGAAATGCTCCACCGACTCTTCAGTCATTTGTGGAAGACTCAGGCAGCCCGAGCTTGGCTCAAAGCGTCAGAGTTCAAATTAAAGCATCCAGTATCAATAGAATAAAAGATTCTGGGTGCTTATTCAGCGGAAAGGACTTAACTTACACTTATTTTTAAGTTTTGCTATGAAGATTATAAGGGAAATATTAAGGACAATTCAGAAGAATTCCTAACATTTCCTTAAGGAAACTTAAATTAAGTGTGAGCTAAGCAATATTCTCAGCAATACTCTAAGTGAGGCAAGATGAGAAAGATTTCTTCATGTAATCATACATTGCGTGCAGCTGCGGCTTGTGTGATGTGTGAGTGAGTGCATGCATAGATGCATACAAAGCATTGTATTTTCCTTCACACTGGAATCACCCTCCTTTGACTTGGGATGAGAGAATTTTCTATGGCACTTTGGTAGTGCATGCTTTTTCACTGCAAAGGAAAAGATAAAGGAGCTACTGACCACACTTAAAATTTAAGCATTATTTTTTGCTTAAATTTACTTTTGAATAAGTCAATTCACAAACAGTAAGTTAAGCAAAATCTTAGCTAAGAAATTTTTTAAGAAAGTGAACTGTGAATCAACTTTTCTTAAATCTTGCTTATTTTTTGCTAAAAAAATCCTCAACTCACTTTTGAATCGATCCCCTGGATATAAACTTCTGCGGAAAAGTGTTTATTCCTTGACAATATCGTGGAAGAAAACATTGTGATTTGTTTTACAAAAAAACACTGCTAAATATTGATATTAAGCTCAGGAATTCCTATAGTGCCCTTAAATTCGACTGAACTATTTAGATCAAACGTGACAACAACCAACCATAAACTACATACTAAATACTTTAAAAACAGTACTTTAAAATAAAAGTTCTTATTCCTAATTGCCAAAAAAATGACTACATTACATACTAAATAATTTTTAATTTCTAAACAATCACTCAATACAAAACCAGTCCATAAAAACAATCCGTAAATTAAATTCATGAGACATAATATGAGTATTAAAAAAATACATATGAAATTATTATCATAAATATTATCATCTGACCAACATTGTTCGTTTTGCTAAACGAATCATGTTAGGTCACGAATTCATTATCGTCATCCTTGATTTGTTCGTAAGAGAAAGAAAAATAAATAAGTAAATATTGGAGCCGAATTCATCGGACCTTTTTTGCGTTTTTTTCTCTTTGTTTGTCTGTTAAAAGAATATCAACAATAAGGGAAAAGTTTACGTTTTCGAACGTTTTGTTAAACTGTGAAGCGACTAAATCTATGAAAACCTAAAGGTTTGTATTTTTTAAACAAATCGTGTTTTAAAATTATATATCAATTTGAAGCTTTAAAAAAGCCGTGTTTAAACATTATTGGCATATTTATAGTAAATGCAAAATGAAGATTGAAAAAAACAAAGCAGGAATTTAATAGAGAATGTTTCATTCTGTTTGCCGATCTGTTTCTAGGAGGCTGCATTGTGCCGCACAATAAACTTACTTCTCATCATTTCCAAGAGTTTCCCATCCTCCTAAAGATAAAAAATAAAACGTCGTTGCATTTGCTTTCAAAATTTACCAACAAAATCAATAACGTTCATCATGTTCTAGCAATTCTGAATAAAATATTACGGACCTTATCCAGAGGAAACGCCAAGGGCCATTTACTCAAGTCCAGTAGTTGGAGGGATTTCATTTCCATTAAGAGTTCCACTGATTCTTTGGAAAATCCCAATCCCGATAAAGTCGTCTTGCTGTCATTTTCAATCCTCAAAATCTTCAGATCTAAATTTTAAAGAAACATTTACAAATACAAATTTCTTCTTATTTTTTAAGTTTTTCGTTTGCTTATTTACTTTTCATCGCTCTGAACCAAAATTCATTTTCATATGTCTCCTTCGCGTCGTCAGTTTCCTGTTTTACGCAGTCGGGAAAAAACAAAACATGAACGTAACTCCAATGTGTGGCATACGACAATTCCTCGAGTTGCGGCAGAAATGCAACCACATCTTGGCAAATTGTGTCGCATGTTGGCCATAAATGAAGACTTTTCAGATTTGGAAACAATTCCGAGATAATGTACACGGGCGGAAAATCTGGGTCATTTGACATTTGGGGTAACGCAAGAGATTTCAAGGTCACCAGTGGCACAATTGGATCGTCTGGCCTGAGAAAACAATCTGTGACCACGCAGCCATCCAAATCACGAAGGCAAGAGTTTTTCAAGTACAGGAAATTGTTCGTTGAAGGAAACGTTTCTAAACGTGAGTGATGGCACGGGCTGCTGCTCTATACCTTTAGACGAAGAAATTTTCAACGTCTTCAAGTTCTTCATCGAGGGAAATGGGAAAGTGAGGAAGTACACGATTTGATCGCCGCCGCGGTTATCATGAATCTCTAGGAGCGACAGTGTCTCGGAGACACTTTCCAGAAACTGTTCCACGAAGCAGGTGTCCAGCATATTTGCAATTGTCCTTTTCGTATACAAACGGAGGGATTTCAGTGGCAGGTTCTGTCTGATCATCGTTTTCCAGTCAATGTCATCCAACCGAATGGCAAGGCTGAGCGAGGTAAGTCTCATCTGCAAAGGCTGGCCAATTCCCAGCGCCTCAATGGAGTGAGGAAGCAATCGACGGTCTGCAATGCCATCTCCAATGTCCAGAGTGACGTTCTCCAGGTGAGGCGCCGTTCCTATGAATGAAGTGGCGTACTGAATAATCGCAGCGACTTCTTTGTCCTTTATGTTAATCTCCACCGGCTGCCCGTCTCCAGCTAGCCCATGCTTCAATTTCAGGGTGAAACTTTTCAGGAGCCCTCCTGAAATTTTGCTCGATTCGCATGTTAGGTGGCGCATGATAACCAAGTCCGGTCGCAATGTAGAGAATGGAAATCGTCAATTCCTTGACCCAGTCGTACGTAGCCTTCACAAACATTCCGATGAGCGGCGTGCTCATGAACATGGTGTAGAGATTGATTTTCACTTCGAAATTCTCACTGGGGAATGAATCTGCTGCGTCGTTGATGCAGTCGATGAGCCTCTTTGCTGCGCCCCACGTGGAAGTTTTTTCTACCAGTAATTGCACCGGACCGCATTTTTCTCTAGCAGCATGAAAGGATGCCCGTTTCCAGGTGGAGTTGACCAAACGGCATGATTTGATGTCAGCGAGTGGAAGACACGTAATAATGTACTCCAGAGTCTTGAATTTAATAAATATGGAATTCTACATAATATTTATCTACAAAAATTTATAAAGCTGTTTAGTTAATACGAGGCAAATTTTAAGTAAACCTCAGTTGGGATGTCTTCGATGGTGGCCAATTCTTTCACTTGCAGACGAGGGACTTGTTCAACTTCGATGTTTGGCAGTAAGTGGCGAGGGAGAAATCGCCTGGGTCGCCTCTCGTTCATTGTGAGAAGCCTTCAGTAAAATTAAAACGGAATGTTTTCTTTCTGTAAAATTTGTGTGCTTTAATTGGTTGGTCACTCCTGGTTAAATTATATAAAATAAAAATTATGTTTTTTAAGCTTTTTACGCTTTAAAAGGTTTTTCTAACGCCGAATAGTTTATGTTTGAGAACTACTGTTTGAAACATTCTACTTTACTCTGGCTATAAATTTACTTTCAAGTTGATGTTACTGACAGCAATGTAATGAGAGGAGGTAGAAATATGAACGAAAATGTTTGTGAGTTTGTGACTCATGTCACCATGTGTGGGCAAACGTATATATATATAAGCTTGCATAAAATGATCACTGCAATAAAATGACTGTTATAAATATCAAAACGAAACACACTCTGCCGTTGCAGTGTGTAAATTGTTATTGAATAAAGCATTAAAGCATCTTGGCTGTATACATGTCATGCCAGTGTTTAATATTTGATATTTGTCTGCCATAAAAAAGTATAGTATCATAATGTAAATTGTAAATTGTGTTATTTCATCAGTAAACAGTGTTTGAATATCCTCTCATCGTCAGTCATTTATATGTAAGTTTGAATGAATAATATTTTATTGAGTAGTTATTCCTGATTGAGTACTACAGTTGGAAGTTACGAGTTTTATTGTCTTTAAGATTTATTACTCGTTGGTAATAGTTATGGAGTAGTACAAAACGTCTTTTCTATTCGACGGCCAGTTATTGTTCTTTACTGTGTGACTTCAAAACCACAGTCGTTAAACATTTTTGAAAGCTGGAGTTTGGTTACACTTTCTTGTTTTGTACATTGATTTTTATTTTGCTTGCGTTGCTATTTTTTATGCTGCATGCAGCTTCCATCACGTGGACAGTGTATGGGCTGGGAAACTTCTATAGTAAATGAGAACTCAAATTACTATGGTTCTTCAATCAAGGCTTCGGGTTTTAATGGTTATGGCCTGTCGCCTGTGGAATTATTATTTTCTATGTCCGCTTTGCTGCTGTATTGAATATATATCGACCAAACGCATTGTATAGTTTAGCGATTCCATTTACCTATATTAAGTTAGATTTAAAAGCTATGTACGCATCCCTATATTATATTGTTCGGAAGAATTCAATTTAAATCAATGATGAATTCCTAGTAATTTTTCTTACTAGTAATAACCCAACATATTTTATGCAGAGTATCCTCGGTTGTATACGTAAGGTTTATTTAAAACATCTAATATACTGTTATTTATAAATCAGGTAGCATATTAGTAAATTAGACAGGGAAGTAATGCTCATTATCAGCGTAGAACTATTTATGGGCTTCAAACAGTTTCCCTAATTGATAAATTGATGAAGAACATTGGTAGCTTGAGGAATGTGTAGTTGTAAAATAAAATTTGCAACACCAAGACAAAGTTTGTGACTTCCGGAATTTTTTTGATGAAAACAGAAAAGTTCCATTCTAACTACCTGAACTGTATCTTCAAAATAATAAAACATTTTTTAAAACATGAACAATGGCATGATTCTGTAATTGCATGTGGCAATTCCAGGGTCGCTTACTCATTTTCATTTCAAACACAAATTCACAGCTAACCTAAATTTATATGCTTCCTCAAAAAATGCGGAAGCATCAGATCACTGTGTTTTAACTCAACATGTACCACTAAGAATAAAATGAAAGAATAACTATAAAATGTCCAAGAAATTTTAGAGTTGCAAATATTTTTACTATCCTCCTTTGATAGGCGAATTTTGTAGGAACAAATATTGTATTTAGTGAATATTTAATGAATATTTTTCCAATGTTGATAAGTATAGTTCTGTAAGTGAAAGTATATAGCATTTACCATTTAGTAGTATTTTTGTGACTTCCGGAAATTATTTTATGTAAACATATGTAAAACCTTCATTCTAACTACCTTATCTGTCTTCAAAATAAAATAACATAAAAACTTTAACATGAAGAATGACATGAGTTTGCACGTGCCAATTCCAGGGTTTCTTAGTGATTTATTATTTCAAATAAAAACTCAATAATTACCTACGTAAAGTTTAGAACAAGAAAATTCCAGTTGGTTTGTGAATAAACTGTTGAATACAGTTGGTATACCGCTCAGTTTAAAAAAATACACACACACTCAAAATTGTTTAAATGATATATAGTGAATTATTCATTATAAATAGTTTGGCTGATGGAAAACTGGATAAATATTCATTCCATGATTTATAGATTATTTTATTACTATTAAATATTGCACATTTTTAGTTGGTTGATTATGTTGAATTGTAGCTGGAAACTGAAACAATTTTTTCCCCTTTTCAATTTCATAGTGATAGTCGATTTCATCATTGACATTTCCGTAAATAAATCCTCCGTTCAAACTGAAGGACTTCAATCTTAAGCCCTTCAACTTCAACTTAACCTTCAACGTTAACTTAATTCCTTCAAGTCTAGTACATAGGTTGATTGCTAACTCATGAGCTAAATTTCAGAGTCGATAACTCGAACAGATAGAGACAAATCTTCGAGATTTTGGTGTCATAACATAAGAAAGCCCAACTTCTCCTCTTCAGAACATGCAAACGCGTTATGCTAAATACATCTTATCTTCCCCCTCTGTTGTACTATGCAAAATTTGAAAACATGCAATTATTATTTGTGTGTAAAAACCCTGATTTTAACTGTTTTAGCCTTACCATGAAACCTTCTAGTACAAGGCTTCTACAGAACTCAGATCTTAGTCAAAAGGAAAGATTTTTCTTGACGAAAATGTTCTGCTGTTTAAGACGATTCGAATGTGCTATTGGACGCAGGGTAGGGGTATGAGATGCATTTCTGATTGGCCAAAGAAAATGGTAATTTTTCAATGAAAATGCAACACTATTTAAAAGGTGAAAATCTCCACAAATAATCTTACCGTCATACCACATATTCAATTTTTGTTAAAATGTAAATTGCAAAAAAAAGCTAGAGTGAAAACTACCTACGTGGATGTAGCAAATTTGAGACTATTTTTACATATACCAAATAAAATATAAAAGGTTAACAATAAAATTGTAGAAAAAATGTCAAAAAATTCGTATTTTGACGCGTTTGGGATTTCCGTTGACACTGCCGCACAATTTAAACCAGAGAAGAAAGTCTTGGTAAGTTAGAATGTGGGCTATCTTATGACACCAATCCAGTAGAATAACCGCTGACCATTTTATTTGTTTGATTTTACATTTTAAAATAATCAAAGGTGCAGAATATTTTTGATTTCACAGTTTAAAAGCTATCTATATACATATGTCCTTATATTAATTTTAAAAATATCTTTCAAACGAAGATAGTTTTGTCTCCAGTCTACCATCACGGCTTTTCGCATACAGTTTTACTTGTCTGTATTAAGTTAATTTGCAATAATAACACGAAGTGACTTCGTGACTTCCGGACAATTTTCGATGAAAACATAAAAGTTAGATTCTAACTACCTGGACTGTATAGATATCTTCAAAATAAAATAACATAAAACTTTTTAACATGAAGAATGGCATGATTCTATATTTGCACGCGGCAATTCCAGGGTTACTCATTTATTATTAAAAATAAAAACTCAATAATTATCTACGTAAAGTTTAAAAGAAGGAAACCAGTAAATTCCAGAAGGTTTGTGTATAAACGGTCGAATACAGTTGGTGTATACCGCTCAGTTTTATAAAACACACAAAGTTAAAAAATTGTTTAAATGATATATAGTGGATTGTATTTTGGATGATGGAAAACCGGATAAATATTCATTCCATGGTTTATAAATTATTTTAATACTACTAAACATTGCACATTTTTAGTTGGTTGATCATGTTGAATTTAAACAACCCAACAGTCTGAAGTCCCCATTTCTCCCATACAAATTTATGATGTTGTTTGGTTTCATTATTTTAAAAGCTAAGCTACCTCTGAAAAAAAATCACTTTATCTATAGCTGAGTTAAAACCACGTGCAGTAAAGATTATATACATACAAGATACCCACCCATTTTCCAGCATTTAAATATTTAATGATTTATTCTGGCTATATAACAATAACCTAATGTATACGTACATAAAATTGAAAAACAACTACCAAATTAGCATTGGAAGACTTTTCTAGATGTTTTCCTTTTTGCTTCAAAACACTGGAAAAAGATATCAAACGATATCAAAATCATTATCGTAGCATTCATCATTCATTTCACTTCCAATTTGCTTTTAGAGAACAACTTGCAAAATTTCTTGTCGCTGCTAGCAAAAAGCTTGGTTCATTATATAAATACTACTTTAATTATTACTATACAAAGAATCTGCCAAATCAATCAACTAATCTGTCAATCTAGTAGCGTTTGCAATTTTGTTACAATAATGATATCCGAATGGTCAAAAAAGATTGTGGCACTTCGCTTCGGTCCAATCCTAAAATACACAATGTCGAGTGGATTTTACTGGGAGCCGAAACAAGAGAGATTTCTGGCAGTACTACCGCCTTGGATATACACATGGCTCCAAACCTACGGTTGGGGATGGCTCTTCATTTACATTCTATTTGTCTCAATGATGCAACGAATCTTCCAAGACAATATTCCCGAAGAGTATGCCGACGTGAAACAAGAAAGTGACGCAGATAAAATTCAGAGATATTCCGCCTTTGTCACTGTGCCATACTGGCTGGCCCTAACGACCTCAGTTCAAGTTGGTGGAATTTCCATCACCTACAGAAAGGAAATGGCGGAATCCCTCAATCAATGTTATAAATTGGACGCCGTTTTTCACGACGCTTTCGTGAAAGGCAAAAAACTGCCCAACAGTTTTACAATGAAGTGTAAGCGACTGTGCCAATTGCATGAGGAAATATTGGTGGTGAACTCATTGTTTCCACTCACCCTTCCTCTGGTATTCGCCGTGTCCATGTATAATCCAATGGAACCCTTTCACCGATTCTTGGAGGATTTCATGGAAATCGAAATACTACCCAACCTGGAATCGCTCCCATTTTTCTTTCTTTATATTTTTGCTGCGTTCGAAATTTCAAATATTCTCACCTGTTTTATTCTGGTAGCGCTAATAAATGTTCAGGTTACAACGAACTGGGCCATAATTTTGAAACCTTCCCGAGGATGTCTTAAAATACGTATAAAAGATGGAGTTATGTGGCGATCCACGGAAGAACTTGGTGAAGTACCTGAAGATAAGTTGATTTGGTTTTACCGATCACTCCAGATATTAACTGGTCTAACCAACGAAATTATATCCAACGTGAGAATTTCCTTCCACGCCTTGTCTCTACTCATCGTGTCCATTATATCTTCATACTCGCTGATACGTTATCACGGGATTTTCTTCAGTGGTTCCATGGTGGACTTAAGTCTTGGGGTTATTCTGATCTTGGGAGTGCTGGGTGTAATCGGGATATTTTATTTTGAATGTTGTCTTCTGGAATCGGTCCAGAATTCCTGGCAGGGCTTTAAAAATAGTTTAAAGCTGGAGTCGAGGAGTAGGAGTGTGATGTTCAAGACGGCGGTGTCATTTCGTTCTTTGGCTTTGAATACAACCTATCCTTTCTTTAATGTCAATAGGAGCACGTTCCTGGAATGGATGGATGTACTCTTCGACCAATTGGTGACTATGCTGCTAACATTTTAGTTACATAATTATTGAGACTGAACGTTTATTTTATATTAATGTTTTTTTTTAAATTGGAAATGTTTTATTGATGTTCACATATTTCTAGTATATAAACAAGTACTAAGCAAGAATAAAAATTTTAAAAATGAAACTTTAAAACAAAAGCACATTAACTTAACTATTCAATGATTTCTATAAAAATTGTTTTATCACACACACACTACGTCCATCTACATATGTAAATAACCCTTCTAGTATTTTGCCAATTTTATTTAAAAGAACCTCAGATCCTACAACCTTAATTTGTGCCATGGTCGTTTCTCGAAAAGTGTGGTTTCAGCAATAAACGTGTAAGTTAGAATCGCGGATAGAAACGTCTAATTTTATTAACATGGAATAAATCCCAACTTTGGAACTAGTGTTTTTCCAACGTGATACTACACTACCTAATGTGCAAATTTAAAAATCGGCGTTTAGACATTATTGGCATTATAGTAAATTCAAAACAAGAAAGTCGTTTTACTTAAGGTATTTACCACATAGTACCAGGGTACATAGTAAAACTAAAACGCAAAAGTAAATAATATTGCAATGTATATAACGTAACAAAGTTAACGTATGCATAATTGCGCATTGTCATAACATTCAAAAATAAAGACAACATGAATTTAAATTTAATACAATGTTTCATTTCATTAGTAATGAATCATTAAAAGTCGAACGAAAGTTGGTTGATCAACAGCCCCTTTCTTTTTCAGCTATACATCTAAATAAGATTAATAAAATAAATTATTACATTAAATTAACAACGTATACATGGAAAACGTTTTATATTTTTTAAATATATTCATTATTAAATACTATAATGTTGGTATTAATTAATTACTAAAATTAAATATTTATATGTATAATATTCCAATTGTTTAATGGGAATTATGAAACTTACGGTACTTGAACTGTAAAGATAGACAGAAGCCAGCAAAAGGGAAATGAAAATTAGTGAAGTCTTTCATATTTTCCTTGCGGAATGAAAATGTAAAATTTTAAATGTTTAAAAATGGTTGGTGCTGGGTTACTTAAAGATGACCAATTGAAGTTTTGTTGTAACCTGAAACTCATTTTCAACCTGATCAGTAGTATGTACATAGGAACAATTGCATCATTTATGTAGTAAAATTACTTAGAGTTATTTTCCTTAGAATAACACTAACAAGGGAATGGTCTCAACCTATTTTAAGCGATCCCCTCCATATTTTGACAGTAGTTACCTGCCTATGCAAGATATTATACGCAAAGTGATTTGGTTCCACAGGGAAACAACTAACCGCGTAGTTATTTGTTGACATTTTATAATCCCTAAAATTGTAATTATTCATAATATTTGTGTATGTACATGTACCATGTTTCAGGAATGGGTTATGTTAATGAAAATTTGTGTGTATTTAATAAAACTAAATGAAAAGCAAGGTAATGGTATTGTTGAGGATGGCGCAGAGCACGTTGGCCACGGAGGTCCTGTCAATCATGTAGAAGCTGCCGATCATCACCCCGCAATTGGGAATAGACAGGATAAACTTGCGCATCCATTTCGGGCCCCCGATGAAGCATTTCCAGCTTTGAATTGCCTTCCTCGACTTCTGTTCATACAACTGACCAAATTTGTAAAAGAGAACGGAAATGTAGAGAAGAACGATCCCAGCAACAAAACCCATTATCACGGCCCTCGGTCCAGACAGCTTGAGAACCCCGTAAATAGCAAAGGTGGTGAGTGTGACCAACACGGCTTTGTGACCCGGACACATCTAGTGTTGGAAAGCCACATCCCAGAACCTGTGAAGCAATTGCATGACTCGCAGAATTTTCGCTACTGTTTGCGGATCTCGAAGACTGGAATTGGTTCGTGGTCGCTTCACATTCGCACTGTGGGGCGAAGTAAGAAAATGTAAAATATAGAATTAGAAATGCAATAAATAAGTAAAAGATCCGCAAATTTTTATAAGACAAAAATACTCGAGTTCTTTGAAGAAGTAGAGACTGCACGTAATGTAATTGAACCAGTGGAAACAGCCATTGAAAACGCTTGCCCAGAGGCTGACCCAGATAAAGATTTGAAAGAAGACCAAAGGAAGAAGTAAAATTATATTTGCGTGTTTCGGATCATCAAGAACGGAGGTGAAAAAATGAAGTTGATCTTGATTCAGACGAAGAATTGCTATATTTTGCAGGGTCACCAGGATTCCAACGACGATGACTGTTCCAAAGAACTGTTTACACTTTATCCCCTTCTGTTTTGGGAGCAAGTATTTGACTGAAAAAATTGGATAACTTTCTTTTTTATTTGGGTCATATAATTGAATAAATGTTATTCAACTTTTACTGGGTGTTGTACAAGTTCGCATTGGGCATTTGGGTGGCTTCATACAAACCTGCTTTTATCTTACCTTTCATGATTTTGTAGAACTTTAAATACTCCTCAATAAACCTGGGAAATTCGACTGGTTTTAAGAAGACAGTATACTGGAGCACAACCGGAAGTGTGTACCCGTTGAGCAGATAAGCCATTTTGATTAAGAAGCTTTAGGACCGTGTTGAACTTTCCGTTGAATTATCCTCTGAAGAATCAATCGTTTTCTGCAAAACTCGAAATGCAAGGAAAACCAGATAGAATACCATCATGAAAAACGTCACTTTCAAAAGACGCTACCGAGACGGTTGCAAAGCCGTTTCCAGACGATAATCATCGGAGTCAAATTTTTTGTTTTTCGATTTGTGTGTTCCTCTATTCAATTTCACAAAGTGGGAATTCCATGCCCACGTCCAATCGCAAAGGAAAGAGAAACATACCATAACAAAATTTACTAATTGACTATGAACGTGTAGTTGCTCTGTTAAAGTGACTATCAACCATGTATCGAGTATCTAATTAACCTATTCGTTTGAAATTTGTTTTCTGAAAGAAAAGCGGTATTCGAAAATGCGTCACCTATTGTCAATCGTGGTTGTTGAGCTTAATGATAATGGCACATATGTTAAATTTTCTCAGCTTTGCTGACGTAAGCATTGCTTATGTTTATATAACATGAATCCTGTTTGGATGCCAACATATAACATGACCATGGATGTTGTTATATAAATTCTTGTGTTTACCTCAAAATTACGCCAATTTTTGCTAATTCCCCGACATGGATGAAGGTTTTAGATTGCTGCTCTACCGTCCATGATTTCCTAAAAAATATTTTATTTTGCTACATTGACTCTTAAATCATTGCATGTAGCGATTTACTTTTAACAATTTGGATTGATTTGTACCATTAATTGTCAGTATCATTATTGTTTTCTGATCAATTATTATTCAATTAATTTCAATGATTATTGCTCAATATTTTTCAGTGGCACTTGATACAATATGTGGAATAATTTTCAAGGAAGATAAAGTTAGATAGTTTTATAATACAACAGTACAATGAGCATTTTAATATAAATTCGTTTCGTGCTGGTAAAAATAAAATGTATCATTCGATCAGATACAGACAGTTGTACTAATTAACTAATTAGTACTAGTACTACTGACAGCTAACTCAATAAATTGTACTGATTTAAATTGCCAATTTTCGAGATGATGTAATTGTTATAGTTATTATAAGTATAATAACGTATAATAAGTATATAAAGTATAATTGTTAACAGCCAAAAACAATTAGATATTTAAATTTTTACTATTTACAAATGACAAACATCACCCACTACAGGAAGAATTGACAGATTCGAGATTCGCGTAGCAAACAATTAAATATAGACACGAGTGCAATCTCTCGATTTGTTACATGTATTTAATGTATTATAAAAAATTCAATTATTTTGTATCTTATGACTTATGACATGAGTACCTATAGTCTATATACTTCAATATTTTTTGAAACCATGTACATTTTTTCGGGTTCAATTCAATTTGACAAACGGGAGCATTAAAAAAGCATTAAAATCGAAATTTAGTTAATTGTATCGATCGAGCTGTGTTTGGTTTGGTATTGGACTGAATTACTGAACTTGCTGCGAATTTCCATTCAAACTGTCATTGCTGTTGCTGCTACTTTGGCTTTGGCTCTGACTACTCTCATTTTGTGCTGATTTCGTTGCGGTTTGGTCTCCCTCATTCTTGGTGGTTCTCGTTCTCTTCTTGTGCGTTGATGGAAAGTAGCGACCGGCGTGGCTCAGACGGTTATGAATGTACAGATAGTTTTGCACTAAAAACAATTA
>VYYJ01003697.1:0-15728 GCA_021029165.1 Cyphoderus albinus
AAATAAGGGGAAAGACTATCTTGATACTCGCTTACTCGCTTCACCTTGCTTGCTCATCACTCGTAGACTTATGTGTATGTGACAGTTTGCAAACAACAGTTTATAATTATTTGGAAAAGATGGGTAACTCTGATTGTCTTTACTGTTTTATTTGTCGACAGTGTAAAGTTATTGATTTCAACAGTTTTGAGGATCACACTGGGCCTCTGTCTTTAAAAAGATTTTTGATTGTGGCCTCTCGCTATTTTGGATTTCGGCTTGATGTCAACATAGAGAGTGACAATTGTAGTATTTTGAAACCCGAACCAGAGAAAACGCTTCAGTTGTCGTACGATAATTGTTCCCTTGAATGAGAACGATTATGGGAGAAATAAAGATTTATTAGAATGGTATTTATGTGCTGACTGTGCACCTGTATCAAATCATTCTGTGACCTCTACGATCAACTGATGTCTGTGAGATTGAAGCTTATGGAGAAAACTGGACGAATTGTGGACTTCGTTGAGACAGGAAATAAAAAAAATCATTAAAAACAAAAATTGCCACAGAAATGAAATTCTCTTGGAGGAGTTCCCAGCAAAGTTTCAGGATTCTGGTAAAAAATAAAAATAAGCATTAAAATAAATATAACCGAGCTTAATTTATTTAATCTAGATAGAGCAGTGCCGATGTTTTATTGTCATTCATTTAATTAAATATTTTTTGTAGAAGTTTAAACGAAGTTTTGTAGAAGCTGCGCCACATCTGAAACTAGAACGTCTGAATCTCGATCCTGGTCCAGAAGTGAAAGGTGATTATGATGATGATGGACATGCAGCTGTAGTTGCTAGTAACAATGGTGACGATGACGACGGCGTCAATTCAGTGATGGTCAAAGTAGAAGCTGCGGAAAAGTCATGACCTGTCTCTGCCTCCCAACCGAACAAACGGAAATTAGCAGAAACTTCATTTGGCAAGGACGACGACGATGACAACGATGGAGATTGCCAAAATGACTCCAATGATTGCTTTGAAGATATCGTGATACTGTGAGCTAGTGGATACTAAAGACATTCAAGTTGATTCCAATGATGGGAAGATGTGAAAAAAAACTCGACCTCCATTACAATGTGACTACTGTGAGCAAACATTTAAATGTCACTCCAGCTAAGTAAGTCACGAACTTACGAACACAGGAGAGACGCCTTTCAAATGTCGCTTTTGATAAAACTGACCAGGTCCCTTTGACGCGACAAAGTTGCAAATATTGCGGAAGAACAATTTTCAATCTGAGGCAAGTTATGACACATGACTTGTAGAAATGCTGTAATATCGAATCTCAAGTAATTTAGTAGAAATTTGTTATCACCTGTATTATCTTTAAGGTTGTAATTTCACTCCATAAGAAATTCTCATTGATAATCACGTCAATTGAAAACAACATTTAATAGAATAGATTTCTGTGTTCATAAGAAATTTTCATCATTTTAGTTTAAATAGATTGACAAAAATCTTTCAAAATCGTCATGCCATGCCATACATTATACTTTAGTTAGCATTATTTGTAGGAATGTGGTTATTGTTTGCAAATTTAGACAATAAAATTACAAAGGTCAGTTGGGTCAGAAGATGATAAATGCAATTTTAACTCTTAATAGGAAAGCAAAGCAAAAGGTTAATTGAATATTCCAAGATGAGACGGTGGAAGTTCACCTTCGTGTCCCTGATAGATGATGAGGGTGAACAAAATAAATGAATGGCTGGATCAAGGTTTAAGAAAACGAGAAAAGTAGGCAACAATTGGCTCGCGGAAATAAGTATTACTGCAATCAGGAGACACGATACCTCTACAATGTCAAAGGAACCTCTTCGACGCAACAACATTTTCTCGAGTTCTGCAATTTAAATAAAATGATTCAACTGGACAATAATTACAAAATAAAAAGTTTCAGTCCTTACATTAACTTGTTTTGTATACCCAATTTCAATAGATGTTTTATTGATGTTTTGTTCAAAACACCTTTTGGATACACCTTGACCTTACTGTCCTTGACACCCTTACGAAGTTTTCTCTCCATAAAGACTAACTTCGAACCATAATCGCTATAGTTTGTTTCTGCCCGTAGGAAGTCGTTAGAAAAAAATAAAGTTGAATGTATGACGTTAAGGTGGAATATAGTACAACAAAGTGCAGTTCGGTGCCATTTTCACTCCCACTGGAAAGGTGCCGAATAATGTAGCGTAATCCCCCAGCAAATTGCAAGAAAATTGCGAGATTGGTGACAAAAAAAATTGTTCCTTTTTTTGTATCACATTGAATGTAAATGTAATGTTTATGCAGGATAAGTTCGAAAGTGCTCTGTGTAAATTCCAAAGATTTCCAGAACCATGGGGACGTCCTGTTTTGTATTTAACGTTGTATTTTGTCTTCGAATTTACTATGCTTTTGTAACAGGGAAACTTTTTAAGAAGGTTTACTTTTGTCAATATGATAGCAAAGAATGAAAAACCAATGTTTTTTGCGTTTATTTTCCAAACTGCCTTTCAGGAGACTGACTTGGTCGTCTTACAATTAAGTCAGCGGGCATAAAATATTTATATTGAAAAGCTGTCATTATAACTTTCGGTCATTTCACCGAACAGAGGTTGCAGTTTTGGGTTGCACCATACCACAATATACGATAAATTTAGTCCACAAACTCTATTAAAATTGTAGATACCAAAAGAATATAGTAAAAACTACATTCTAAAAGTACCTTTATAACAATTATGCTTTTGTGCTTTTCTAACTATTTAGGTTTGCTTTAATCGGTAAAACATGCAAAAACTAAATGTCAGTGGAAACTTTTTGTGTTTTTTTGCGTTCTCAGACTACTTCCCACGGAATTGAGTTCAACAGGTAATAAATATTCAAGTTAAAAACTTTTGGCAAACATACGTNGCAAAAACTAAATGTCAGTGGAAACTTTTTGTGTTTTTTTGCGTTCTCAGACTACTTCCCACGGAATTGAGTTCAACAGGTAATAAATATTCAAGTTAAAAACTTTTGGCAAACATACGTTGCTTACACTTAGATTTGTAGGCACAATGTAGGTTTACTAAAATGTATGTTTTATTAATTTGTTTTCGCTATTGAATTATCAACAATCAGTGAGTTTAGTGGCGAATTCCTTATATATTTTAGGTACATTGGAGGACATAATTGTTGGCAACTGAATTCTTCAATGGTTTAGAAACCAGAGTAGATAAAATGAGAAAATAGCCTACCGTATGCTGCCTACGACTACGAGTATGCTACTTGTATTCTAGATACATATATACTTATGATAAGTGTATTTTTTGAAACATTTCATGTTTAATAGGCACAATAGATGTTTAATACAATAGATTTTTATTACATTAAGAGCCTCCGATTATTGCCCGTCCGAAAAATTGCATGCGGATATTATAAAAAAATTTAAAACTACTGGATTTAAATAAAACTGCAACGTATTGTTTTTATTAGCCAATTAAAAATTTGTTTTCGTTGACCCATGAATGATCCAATAAACCAGAGTGAAATATACTAAGAAGGAAGCGGTTATTGTTTGACCCAAAGTGATACAATTTACTGCAGATACTTAAAACTACAGATAAAAGTCTATGCATAATCATTTCATAACAGCAAGTATTTTATAACAAACAAATATATGCCAGATTATCGCACCATAAATTAACACCATTACCAGCAAAAATATTAAGTAATTGTAATTGTAGTGAGATAGTATTATCTAACAGCACATTAGTCTGATTTGGATTTTGGTGGGTTTGTACTCCGTTCAAGGTCAAAACCGATTTTTTCTACATCAACCTTATGTAAGAATAAAATGTACCACTTCATTACATACGGTACCACTTCAGAAGACAGGCAAGCAACAGTCTTACATATCTAAACTGCATTTTGAAACCACGGTTGAAAATAAACCGATAACATGATTCGCACAATTTAAATCATAAAGTAAATGAATGATGAGGAAGTGTTTTTGTGTGTGTGCAATAACTAAAGTCCGATTAAATTTAAACTTTTGGTATATCTGGCGGTGCGAGATAAAATAAAACCGTCCGCATAAAAGAGTCAAGGTTGTCATTATCTGAGACACGAACAGTTTAATGGGTTATTGCTGTGTGTCCAAATTTGGGACTGTAGCAGGCTCGCTCTGGACAAGATGCATTCCATTGATAACAATATTATGCAATATCATGCCACATTATCTATTATTTAAAACTGATAACCATGCACCATTTTACTTTTAGACTTTCAGTTGATTTACATGACCGGGAGTTCTTGTGCTGAGCTGTGATATAATAAAATCGTTCATATTGTTGCATTAGGTTAAACAAAAATTTCGAATCATGAATGTGTTCGAAACCCAGCTGTGGTTAGCCATAATTTTGGTGATATTAGTTGTGGCAAGTAGTGACGCTGAAAAAAGTGTGAAAAATGAAAACCTTAAAAGCAATGACAAGGCAAAAAATATTCTCGTCTTTTTCGGATCCGGCTCCTATAGGTAAATTGTTATTTATTTTCTTAAATTTAGTGTTTCATTGAATATTGTTTAATATATATAAATATGTTAAAATATTTTTCTGTTTCAGTATGAGGTTATCAGTCTGGCCTCTCGTGGAAGACCTCGCGAGAAATGGACACAATGTCACATTTATCTCTCCCCACACACCCCGTTTCACTACGGACCAACCAATCCATGAATTCACCCCGAAGGCATTTGCAGAGTATAATCAGAAGTTAATCGATGACGAATTGGACGTGGTAGAAGCTCGAACGATGATGGGTTCACTTGGGAAAATTATGATGTGGTTCACACTTCCCGACATGATGGTTGAATCCTGTCAGAAACTTTTCAATGACCCCGAGGTACAGGAATGGTTTCCCAAGCAGTCATATGACCTCGTGATTGTGGACACATTCAACGACTGTGGCTATGCATTTGCACACTACTATAAAGCCAAAACCCTCACTTTTTCAACCTGCGCCCCAATCGCTAGATACTACGATGCTTACGGAATCCCGGACGAGAGTTCCTGGATAACCGACCTGATGTTTGACTACCCCGTCTTCAAACCCACATTTTTCAATCGTGTTGTCTCCGCAGTGAATCCCGTCGTTTGGAAGTTCATCCAGGAATATTATTATTTTCCTCGGCTAGACGAAATCACAAGAAAGACCCCAGGTTTTGAAGATTTTCCCGGGTACAAGAAGCTCGAAATGAACACAACTCTGACATTCATCAGCACCCATTATGCACAAGAGTACGCGAGAGTTTTGCCACCCAATGTTATTCCAATTGGGGGTCTCGTCTTGGGTTCCCAGATGAAGAAGAAAAGGAATCCGCTTCCCAAGGAATTTGAAGATTTTATTCAGAAGGAGAAGAATGGCTTCATTTACGTCAGTTTTGGAACCATCTTTGAATTCACAAAATTGACCAAGGGAATGCAGGACAACTTCATCAACGCTTTTCTCAATTTTCCACATATTCAATTTATCTGGAAGGCAATCCAAAGGCGTTGGCAGAGATATGCCGGCGAATTTCATGATTTCTAAATGGGTTCCACAGCAGGATATTTTGGGTATGCAATAAAAATATAAATTGATCTTCATTTAAAAACAAGCTTTTAAAATAAAATGTTGGTCGGTTTTTTTACAGCTCATCCAAAATTGCTGTCCTTCATTACACACAGCGGAATGGGTAGCACGACTGAAGCAATTCACCACGGTGTTCCACTCATTTGCTTTCCCCAGCTTGCGGACCAGGATTACAATTCGTATTTCATTGAAGAAAGAAAAGTCGGCATCAGACTCGAAGTGACCACATTCACAACGGAGGAGTTTAAAACTGCCATTTCCAGCATTCTCGAAGATGACACGTAAAGCATTTCGAGATATCATACATATTTCATCATTTTTAAATTTGTTTTTTTTTTAAATTTAATTGTTTAAAAATTATTTTAAACAGATACAAGAACAACATGAAAAAGATGTCAAGTCTGTTTAAGGACAGACCCATGTCCCCATCCGATACAGCCCTGTGGTGGACAGAATTCGTCCTTCGACATGATGAAGAGGAAGTCCATGAATTTCTTCGTGTCCGGAACCTAAATGAACCCTGGTTTGTCCGGAGGCAACTTGACGTTTGGTTGTTTGTTGGTGTGGTCCTGACAGCTCTGATTATAATTCCGGTCTTTGTGATTTACAAACTAGGATCAAGACTTTTATGTGGCAAAACAGGTAAAAAATCGAACAATAGCGATTCAAAATTGAAACGAAGCTAGTGAACCACAGATTAAATATGCATGTAATGTATCTATAGAAAAGTCATGGATTTAAATTTTAACGATTAAAGTTTGATTCAACTGTGAAAATGTTTTCAGGATTTTAATTTTTTATTTGAGCAGAATCAATTTATTTAAAAGATGTAAAAATTACATTTTCGAAATCAGCAGAAAATGACTGTTTAATATTAGCGAGCAGAACTCTTAATAATTTAGGGTTGTACTTCTCATCCAACATCACGTCTTGTCAATCCTCAACAACCGTAAATATAATTCCCTAATTTTTTGACCCATCGATTTTAAATGAGTTTCTTAAAATACGGTTTGCATATGTCAATGAAAGAACTTTTCTCCAGAAATTGGCTAAAGCCAACACGAAGCTGCATAATCAGCCAAATTCTTCGTTCTATAAGAGGCTTCAACAATTTATTTGCTGGAAAATTCATTTTGTTGACATGTAAATTGTCTTTTTTAGCAGCTCATTTAAAACCTACAGCCAACCATTTGGGCCGACATTATCTAATATGCGCACAGGTGTGTAATATTATCGCAATATCTCAATAATTGAGGCCATGCTGACATCTTTACGTTCCATTTTTTGCCACTGCAGGTAAAGTAAAACAACAAGTACCAAATCAAATGCATTATTAAAGTATATAATATGAATTGTAAAGGCCATGCATATATGTATTTTTTCAAAACTTGTAAAGAATGCACTCACTTATGCAGTTGTTCCTCCCAGGGCAATTTCCTATATGATGTTTTGCCGACTAATTTTAATAAATAGTGTTCATGTATTTAGTTTCATTTAGTATATACACAACTAAAATATACATACTCTTGAAATGCAGAACAAAATTTACGTAATTCAATTTACCATCAAATTCAAATTAATTAGTTCATCGGTATATATTGGGAGTTAATAATGTACAATAGAGTATTTATTCAATGAACTTATTTGAACAGTATAAAAGAGTAACAATTAAATTGACTATTGAAGACATTATAAACGTATTTTAATTGACCAGTACAATTGTTTATCACAAATACAATAATATCAAGAAATGCAACAATATATCACATTTCTGCATTAAATCAAACATGATGATTAAAGTATCATCATGTCATAAAATTGACACATGGTCCTTCCTTACAATCAGTAGTCACATCGTGTGAATGTATAAATTACAAAAGCAGTGAACACCTTCAGTAATTTGTACCTCGTAAGTGTTAAAGTGAAAGGCAGATGGGACTTCAGAAAATGTAATAAATTACAGAACTTTTGGCAGGCGATTGCCACTATCACAGTACTTGTCTATTTCTTTCATCATTGCGTCATTCCAATGACATTCCCTTCCAGGTCTCATTTCCGAGAAATATTTATTGCGCAGTCCATCCATACACCGGAGACCTCTCTGGTTTGCTAAACTACAAAAGAGGAAAGTTAAGATATCCGGGTACTTTTGTAGGAAATATGAAAGGTATAGCTCCGGATCAAATCGAAGATTCTTTTCCAAATTTTCAAACAACTCTATTTTCAATTGCGGATCCATCGACTCGTTGTGTTGCAGCTTGTCACGAATAAACCGAACAAGTGAGTTTAAAGATTTTCCGTCATAGTTACTCTTAACTCCATCAAATCGTTTGAATAGTAAAGCGTCAACTGTGGGCGAATCTTGAAATGTCTGTGCATGTAAATATAAATATAATTTTTGAAGTAATCTTAATAATGAAATGTTAAAAGCGCAATAACTTCGGAGGTAACTATCTCAGTTGTACCGCTAGAATTTGCTGACAATTTGCCATAAAAGGATGACGATGACGATAATGTGTCGAGATTTTTCGCGAATGTTTATCATGCTGCATAGTTTGCAGGGTAGAGCCAAATTAATTTTTAGATATATGATATATATATACTGACTTATATATATTTCTTCATATTATCATAGGACATTTATTGCAAACTAATGTTAAATAATGCTAAAGTATATTTTCTATTATCTTCAGCAACTAGGATTTTCACCAAAAAATATTATATTATTCGCTTTGTGTATTGCTATGTATGAAACATGTAACTACAGATTTACTGTATATGTAATATATCAGCATGATAATAGAAACATTATGATCACGAATAAATACTTACTTTTGTAACCATTTCCTTGTCTTGCAGTCACATTCATAAGCGACCAAATGTTTTTGTTTGTAATATTTTTAATAACAATTTTTTATGTAGAAACGCCTGGAAATTGTTTTAGAAAATAATTTTTGCCAAACTCGGCACAATTATTGGTTAAGCAATAAGAACCGTTCGTTATTGTAATTCAATTATATGTAATTATTGTTTTTATTTCTCATAATTTTTCCATTGACATTAGTTAATAGGCGTAATGTAAACGCATATATTTTTTCACCTTGGTTTTGATTATGATGTATTACATTGAATATTGTTGGAGAGAAGAATTGAATATCATGTTTGGGACTCGATATTTTGTACGCGGTTTTAAATTTCTTGAATTTTCTATTAAAATCTGTATTTGAATTAACTAGAAATGATTTTTTCTTAATTCGATTTTGTTTAATAAAATTATGTGAGATAATACATCGAGATAGAAATGTTAAGCTGAATTGAAAGTCGTTCGTGAAACGCAAAATCCTGCTTGATTTTTTAAGTTCACACTATGCTCTTTTAAGTAGTATCCCATCCAATGTGCGACCAATGATTCCATTGTAGAACGCTGCCTTGATATTGCGATCAATGAGATAGGTGCTGCCGCATTTCATCGTGGTCTTACGCAAACTCTTCATCTGTTTCTGATAAAGTCGCCTTTCACTTTCACCAATTCTTTTAGTTTCCTTAAGAATGCTCATAGAATAGTACGAGATGTTTGACGAGAGGAAAAGTTTTCATCTGCCTTATCATTTCCCCGGTTCGCTCATAGCATTCTACCAAACTAGGGAATATCAAGTAGAATACTGCCGCGTTGAAAATGGCACACAGTGGCAAGATCCAAATCACCGTCAGTGGCAGATCCTCATAGAACCTGAGGGTTATCACAAGGCTTGACACTGTGACGCCAAACAATGTCACCATTAAAATCCTTATCCATTCTGACACCGCATCCTCCACACGTCTTCAACACAATTTGAAGCTTCGAATAATGCTGCAAGAAACCCTCCTCGAAAGAAATGGTTTCAAGATGTGCCAGGTAAATGGATTGCATTTCCATCCACAGGAAGAGTAGAATGATTACAGTGCAGTAGGTCCTGCAAGTCTCGATTATTTCAATTGAAAACCCAATAAATCGAATGGCAGAAATGAACCGACCCAATCCCGTGTCCAAGGCGTATCGATCCACATCGAGCAGAAAATATTTGAATGGCGCATAGATGGGATCCAGTTTTAAGTACATGTAGACAACGGCTACAAACGACTCAAAACTTCGACACTCAAACAACAATATTTGTAAGATATAACTCACCATCTTCCACTTGCTTTCTCGGTGATTTCTCAACGCCAACCTAAATCCGTAGACGTTCACATCCGTGTCAATCATCGCTCTTAGTCCGTTCATAGCAGCTACGATATCATCGATATTAAAAAGTATGACGAAGTTAACGGCTGCAATGAATACCGCTAAAGGTATCATTGCTATTGAAAATAGCGTCTGTATCAACGAAAATTTCTTCCGGAAAATAATGTAAAACGAATAACAAACACCAATACCAATGTCCAGGAAAATGCTCATTAGCCAGAAGCGATAATGTGATCGCTTGAAAAAGTTCCGCGTTTCCGAATTGTACCCCAGGATTGAATTGTAGAAGCGTCGAAAATGTCGATGATTCGCTTTAGCTGCATCGTAGCAATGTACCTTTACGAGCTCCATCTTAGCACGTCCATTTAATGCAGCAGTAAGTTAACAGTTAGCAGATGTATAGTTAGTTAAGGTAAGGTTAAGGTACGAGCAATTCCAGACAACAAAACTGCAAGTAAAATGCCTAGAATTGTAGAAGCGTCGAAAATGTCGATGATTCGCTTTAGCTGCATCGTAGCAATGTACCTTTACGAGCTCCATCTTAGCACGTGCATTTAATGCAGCAGTAAGTTAACAGTTAGCAGATGTATAGTTAGTTAAGGTAAGGTTAAGGTACGAGCAATTCCAGACAACAAAACTGCAAGTAAAATGTCTTCCAAGAGTTTAGCTTTTCATTTCAAATGGAAACCAAAAATATGTAATTAAAATATCGTTTATTCTACTAACGCTTAATTAACTGATATTTCATAAATATGTGATATGATTATTTTTTGCCGAATAATTTTCTACTTTCAACTTCCACACACCTTTTTAGAAGTTATAAATTATTTTAATGTCTAGCCTGAAAATGCGATGTATGTAGATGCATAAATAATAAATTACATGACGTAATAATAAATCATAAAGAAATTATTTTCCGTGTCTAAAGCAAATCAATTAATCCTGGAGGAAGAGAGGAATTTTAGTTGTACAACCACATGGAAAGACTGAAATTATGAAATTACTATTAATGTCAAAAGCCAAACCTCTAACGTGTAAAGAATATAAAATATAATTTATAATTTATACTAAGACTTGTAATTATTTGCAATTATTCACACTGTGACCAAAGCCACAAACCCTTTACACGTTAGACGTCTACGGTTAATTTTAAAGGATCGTTGCATATAATAATACCTCACTGCCTCACAGACACTTTAGTATTGTAAACTTTTATGCAAATGAAATGGCAAAAATAACATAGGATAGCACACGCCAAGCTTGGTGACCAGACTCTGGTCTGGCAGTTCCAAACTGGAAATTAAACAAACCAACACGCTGATCCTGCCCATGCAGCAGCCCCGTCATGTAATTAAAAAAAAATGAACTTCCATTTGCAATAGCCAACTTTTATGCGTATTTTTTATTTCGTTTTCAATTATTGAGTTGTATGATATCATATCATGCCATAAGATCGTCAAGAAATGCAGCCGTGGTCTGTGAAATACAATAAAAAAATTGTTAAAACTTTATTTTTGTCGCTTGTTATTGTTTGTTTCAGAGTGAAAAATAAATTCCTCCTATTTCAATTTCGAGTAGGAATCTAGGTTAGCTTTTAAAACACTGAAAGTGCTGTAAGTACATAAATCTGCTTTCGCTAACGGTTTTTATTTTGAATTAATTTATTTAATACTTTACCATTTCTTCTTGTAGTAAATATTAAGTTTTCCTATGAGAATATTCATAAATTTCTCCTTAGCGCGTGAAAGTTTAATTGAACTAAAAATATTTGCTTCCTCTAAATATTTATTTCGTATTATTGATTAAAACCATATTAAGGCTGATTCGTATGAAAATGAAATCCAATTAAGTTAATTACCGAGAAAAAATTATGATATTATGCTACAAATTTTAGATTTGTTTCGTATGCAATGTGTAGATGTATGTACATATAATGCTTTGCTTTTTGACAATATTATGACATTCTGAGTCTCCGGTTGCGTATGAAATATTTTGATATGATTAAGTATGTGCATATGAATAGAATCCGTTCGGGACAGGTATACTTTTAGGTTCGATGGTAAAAATGATGTTTGGGAAGTTGGCTTGAAAATGATATAATTTACAGCAATATATAATACATTACTACTGGCTGTCCCATTTCCATTCATTCCTTAATTATTAGAATAATTATCTTTGTAATCTAAAAGATATATAATATTTGTAAGGCGAAAAACGACAGTATAATACACTAAAATGAACTTATTAAATTTTAACTGAACTTTGTAAAATTATTTTTTTGTTTGACAAAATCATACACATTACATATATCTACTACAGTTATCTCACCGCTAGTACTACCATCTCTCTAATTCTATGGATTTAATCGACAAAAAACTCTGGATTCACAATACTGAGTAGGTTTGCAAAGAGATTATTGCATGGAAAGAAGTAATGTGACGCTGTAGTTGAGAATGATATCCAGAATCGTTAATGAAAATCCCCTGTCAAAATATCCAAATTGTTCCACCGTTAAATGAATCGGAGGACATGCTTTCACTTTTCTTTGGAGCTCGTCTCGTTTCCCTCTGTGGTATTGATGAGCGATCAGCTTTTCCCTGAGAACTTCACTCGACTCGTGAATACCACCCAAATTCCGACAAACGAAACCTAAAAAGCAGATAACTGTTAACCCGAGGAGACAGATTTCCATCAACAGAGCAAAGTTTAGGCTCTGGTTGAGGGCGACGACCGTCACAATGAAGAAAACGCTGGAGACGGTGGGAATCACGACGCAGATTGGCATGATCACAGCAAACACACGGTTGAACGTGCTCATGGTGACTCGGAGTCTCGAGTAAATGCACAAACTGAGATCGGGCGATTTCTTGAGTTGAAATTTAGTCAGCGTGTAGATGGCATAGAGATGAGAGATTGTGACATGAATGATTAAAACGGCAGCTTGCAGCATGTAAAAATAAGTCTGAATGACAAATGGCGCAATGATGAAACCAAAAACTATTTTCCTCAAAATGCTATGAGTTGTTGAGGTAACGCCACCAGGTAATTGGTGAGTTAGGAAAACGATGATTGGTTCATTTGGTACGATGAAGGGTAGGGTGAAACTAACTGCAGATGAAACACACGATGACATGGTCATGTAGAGGGCAACGAGTTTTCCCTTCAAGAGCTGCTTTCCATGATGTTCCGTTATTCGTTGCTCCAGCCAATCGTCGTTCAAGCCGTTGAAGAGAAAGCAGATGTCGTAGGCTTGGTATTTCAAAGTGAGAGCAGTCACTGCGACAAGAAGACCGGAGTTCATGACCACCGCAGAATACAAAAGGTCGAGGAAGAAATGCGGGTTTGAGCTGTCCGCTGCTGAATAGTTATCATATAGAAAATGAAAAGAGCAGGCGAATTGAAAAAGGGCTAGGAGGGTGACCAGATTTAGCTTCATGCGTGCCACGATACACGGAGAAAGTTTTTTGGTGATCATTTTGTAGGAATGCAAGCTGAACATGGTAAGTGCCAGATTTCTCCAAGGCGAATGGGAGAGGAATCACGAGTGCAATGATTGACTGGATATAAGCTGTAGTTTGGCCGAATGGCGTTTTAGGCGACAGCAACAATTTTATTGTTTTTCTAAAGTTGGAAAACATTTTTGGTGAGAATTACTTGGGGATTTGTGGAGAAAGTCCAACTCTTTCTGCAACTGAGAAAACGTCAACAGACACCATTCATTGGTATATGACAATTTAAGATATTTCAACGCGAAACGTGTAGCTTGCTAGAAATATAGCAAATAAGCGAATTCGTTTATTATGTTAAGATATTTTAGTTGTTTCATTTCACAAAAGACACAGTCAAAAACAAAAGTAAATTATTTGTTTTTAACGGAAGTCAGTAAAGACACTCAATTATTTCATGGTTAAGTTATTTTACCGGAAATGAATTGTCTTATTTTGCAACACTTTTGTCAACATGTCTGTCGTTTGAAATCGTTATTGTCAAAACATATTTGTGCTTATAACTTTTAAAGCAATACATGTATTGTTTGAAAGTACCATATTCAAAGTCTTGCTTGGGTATTTATAAATTCTTTTGGCATAATTTACTACAATTATTCCATCCATGTATGGGTTTAACATTTACAAGGCCATGAATTTGTTAGGTTGGTTCAATCAAGGACAGCCTTGACTCGTGCTCAACATATCATTTGCAAAGAGAGGTAGATTTGTCGATGCATTTATATCAACTATTAGAGCTTAGAGCTTATTTTTATTTTAAGCTGCAAAACATTAATTTGGGAACTTGTGGTAAAATGCTGCCCTAGATATTCAGTTTTCTATACGGACACAATCCAAGCTGCCAGTAGGAAGAGCATTGCTTCCTATCTTTATTTCACTCACTCCAGGTCATAATATCTTAATATTTTTATTTATTTTATGTTTTCAATGTTTGTCAATTTGAATTGATATTACTATTCCCTTTAAACTGTACGGTAGCGTCAGATGCTTTGAAAGCTGCAGTAGGTTTTCGTCCAATTTTTTCTGTTGGAACAGCTTTGAAATATTCAGAATAAAAAATACAAAGTTACTCAAGCACAACAATGACATGGGTACTGGCATTTTTGATTGCTCGTTATATGAGTGTACAATTGACTTTACTGTTGAGCATTAGCACGATAAGATGTAAAACCACATACTTCAGAATGAAACGAACAATTGAAAGGTGGGAAGAAAAACCGCTCACCTCACCGGATTCATACTCTTTACTACACCGATAACGCTAAATTATTTTGCTGTTACTTTGTAGAATGGAAACATACGGAATACTTGCCAAAAACTTGGCTTCGATAGCTGATACCCAGCTGAATGTTTTCACTTTCGTTTCGAACCAGTAGATGTGTTGTTAACTGTTTCGTACTGTCCGGAAGCTGAAACCGTTGAGAAAAGTCCAAATTTGTACATCCCTTTTAAAAGTCGGGCTAGTGAGAATCTTTAGGTTTAGGTCATGGTCCTGCGGCTGCGGAAGGGTTCTTAACAAAAAATATAAAGCCATATTATTGACATATTTAGAAGCCAAAAGCCAGATTGAAGCCAGAAATGAATGTGCTTTGTTGCTCTGACATTGATTGTTTTATGATTAGTGTAATGAAAAGCAAACCATACATCTGTAAGTTAAGCGAATAAATAATTTGTTAATTCGGTTATATCGCTCTTTATTATTATGTCGTTGGAACATATATATATTATTCTTTACATTTAACAATTATATTTTAATAACCATTTTCAGCATTGTACAACAAAACTACTAAAATAAGAGTGATTTAAGAATTATAGAGTAAAGTAACTAAAATGGTATAAATTTTTTGCAATCATTTGTACTCTTTCGAGTGTTTTAGTTTGATGTGTCTGTTTAAATTGACCTTTCTGGCAACCTTAAAGCCACAAGTCGAGCATTTAAATTGCTTGTCTCTTGTATGTGTCTGAATATGACGTCTTAGGTTATTTTCACTTGCAAATGACCCAGGGCATAGTTCACAAAAGTAAGGTCGTTCCTTTGTATGGATTCGCAGATGTTTGGTAAGCTGCTCTTTCGTAATGAACGGTTTTCCACAAAAAATGCACTGATGACGTTTTTCGCCTGTGTGGGTCAATGTGTGGTACTTGTATGCTGACAAATAATGGAATTCCTTTCCACATTCTCGACATTCGTAAGAGTTCTCGCAAGTGTGAGCTTTCAGGTGCAAATGCAGGTAAGATCCACCTGAAAATCTTTTGTTGCATACAGTGCACTTGTAAGCTTTTTCTCCAGTGTGCGATCGAATGTGACAACCAAGTTCAAATCCAGTTCGGAATTTTTTGTTGCAAAGCTCACAGTTAAACCGCTTCAGTCCTTGGTGCA
>VYYJ01003698.1:0-15726 GCA_021029165.1 Cyphoderus albinus
TTGGAAGTTGGGACACGAGCAGGAAAAAACTGGAGACATGAAAAATTACCATTTATTATAACAATTTAAACGAAAAGAAAAGGAACGCCTTGTGATTTAAAAAAAAATCTATTTCATATGGGAAGCTGAAAAAGAACTAGTGAAATAATTTATTTAATCTTTTTATAATAATTATTATTATTTTTGGTCATGAACCTCCGGCTTCATAACATTTTCGTCAACTGTTTATAACAAAGACTGCGAATGGAAAGGACAAGTTGATGAGAGACAAAACAAGAACGTTTGAGTGGAGTGATGCAGTCTTCATCTGTCAATCTCAATGCATTTCTTATGATAGTCCTAGAAAATTACGTAAGGCTTACAAAAGTGCTTCATCATCTTTATCATCATAGGCGCAATAAGGATAAATGTGCATTTTTAAACTACTCCATTTCCAAGAAACACTTCAAATGATATGACTGAAAAACATATGATAACCGATTACTACTTTCCAATACGCAGGTATCAATTCAAATATTTTGATAATTTTAAGCCTCTAGTTATTTTTTACTATCTAGCTATTACAATGCGTGTTATTTGAAAGAAAAATTGTAAGCCCCGTATAGAGTGTGTTCAATAGTTCACTTGTTGATATTTTGATAATTTTAAGCCTCTAGTTATTTTTTACTATCTAGCTAGTACAATGCGTGTTATTTGAAAGAAAAATTGTAAGCCCCGTATAGAGTGTGTTCAATAGTTCACTTGTTGCGGTAGTAGGCATTTATTCTAGTCCCCCCCGCTGTAAATGAATTTGGTTATAATTAAGAAAATTGAAAGAAATCGCCCTTTTTTTTAGAAAAGTGAATATATAAGTAAATGAGAATATTTTTTTAAATTTTCAGATCTGTGATCGCATCTCTGATTTTGGAGGCGTGCTGCAAGTATCGCCCTTTTTTTAGAAAAGTGAATATATAAGTAAATGAGAATATTTTTTTAAATTTTCAGATCTGTGATCGCATCTCTGATTTTGGAGGCGTGCTGCAAGTATGAATGAATTAGATAGCTTAAGACAAGAAGCCGAGACTCTCAAAAATGCGATCCGAGTAAGTAAATTGCTAATTAGCATAATGGAGGCATAAAAGAATTAAAATATTTTAGACCCGGTGATGGGAAGTCAGATAATGGTAGTTGACAGATTTAACGTGCAAATATTTTGTTTTCTTCATTAGGATGCTCGCAAGCAAGCATGCGATACTACGCTTGTGCAAGCAACCACCAATCTGGAGCCCATCGGTAAGTCATACAATTCCATTTTATTTCCAACTTGAGCAAAATACAGATTAAAAACGGTACAATAAGTATGTATACTAGATAACAATATATTTGCAGTGCGACGTCGAAATAACTTTATTTGCTTTGCTCTCTAAACAGGCAGGATCCAGATGCGGACAAGACGGACACTCCGGGGTCATCTGGCGAAGATCTACGCGATGCATTGGGGGTCGGACTCGCGGAATCTTGTGTCAGCGTCTCAAGATGGAAAGCTCATAGTGTGGGATAGTTACACGACGAACAAAGTGCATGCCATCCCTTTGCGTTCAAGTTGGGTCATGGTGAGTACAATTTCAGAACATAACATCAATTAGATTCATCTGCATCGTCAAATCTTAGTGGCTTTAGTCCTTTAGTCTCTTATCCTTATCCTTATCTTAATTTTTACAGACTTGTGCCTACGCACCATCAGGCAGCTATGTGGTAAGAAAATAAAATATATAACATAATTTAAGCGAATATGTATGTACTTAATACAAATTTTTAATTATATTCTAATTTTTATTTAATTATAAAGGCTTGCGGTGGACTCGACAATATCTGCTCCATTTACAGGTAACATGCTCTTCGGAGCATTTTAATTATTATTGTGTGGGTGTCCATTTTGGTGCACGTAGAAAGACATAGTTGAGTCCACTAAACAGGGTTATTGGATGGCATATTAGTTTGAAGACGAGGGAAGGTAATGTCCGAGTCAGCAGGGAATTACCTGGTCACACTGGTTATCTGAGTTGTTGTCGCTTCCTCGACGACAACCAGATTGTCACGAGCTCCGGTGACATGACCTGTGCACTGTGGGATATCGAGACCGGCCAACAATGCACGTCGTTCACGGGTAAATAACACAATATTATTAGGACATTTATTAGCATCATCTCAATTTAACTGCGATCAGCTAGTCAAGTTGTGATGATGGTTTTTACAAGCACAAAAAGCAGAATTTTTTCATATGTAAACTTTTTGTTTGACGTAGGACACACTGGGGATGTCATGTCCTTGTCTTTATCTCCTGACATGAGGACCTTTGTTTCAGGAGCCTGTGATGCTTCTGCGAAGGTACTTTATACTTGTATTTTAAGGAAAGAAACTTCAAATCCCAAAGGGGACTTCCCTCGTTTTACATTTAACTAAAAAACGTTTTCGAATTCTATCTAGCTTTGGGATATCAGAGATGGGCTGTGCCATCAAACTTTCTCAGGCCATGAGTCTGACATTAATGCCATAGGCGTAAGTAATCATGATTAACTCATGCATAATTTCCAAGCATAATTTTATTTTCGGGGACTTTAAAAGCGATTTTCGTAAAATTCAGTTTTTCCCTAATGGATTGGCTTTCGCCACTGGTTCTGATGACGCGACCTGCCGTCTGTTTGACATACGAGCGGATCAAGGTTTGTAAAACAACTCCATGACACTTCTATGTAAATTAAGGCAAAGAGCGGAATGTTTTGTCACACAGACAGCGAGAAGTAAAATGCATCATAATTTAGGAAATGCAGCCTTTTGCTTTGCAATACATAAACGCCACACTAATTGTTCATGTGAAGGCGTGATAAAAACTTGTCCAGTAACGAACATTTTCATTCACTTTTGTGTTGCTTTGCTAATGGAAGTTGGTGAAGAAGAAATTATATTTTCTTTGTTTATATTTGATTTTATCATTTGACGATTTCAAATTACTTCATTCTAGTGAATGATCCCTGTGATTTATTTGACGAAGTGACAGTTTTTGACCACGAGTAATTTATTTAATTGAATGTGTCTGACGAGTTAAATGTAATGGCTGCATTTAATAATTTGAGTACGACGTGGGAGTGGAATGTCGTAACTGGTGATCCCTTCATCCCTCCTGAAGAATCACCAAATTCTAGATACTGTCCAACAGTTGCTGAAATGGGAGAGATATTGAGCGGCAGGTTGGGGGCAAGAACTGAAGTTAGAGCAAGGTTAATGACTTTTATGACTTCTAATGAAATCCGTCAGACGATCTATTTTGATACGCACTTCCCTGATGAAATGAAGGGATATCTTCGGCTGGTAAGAGCGCTGAACTTTAAAAAGGTTCATGTCGAATATGTTTCCGCGGGAAAAGTTATTATAGACAAACTGCCACGCGAGACACAACCCGAAGGTGAAGTAAACCAGCTGCGCAACAAAGGGACTGGAAGTCTGTATGGTAGGTTACACTTCTAATAACTTTAGAAAACAAACTTTACAGTTTGAATTCAGGTCATTATGTATGTTATTCGATGGTTTATTTGCAGAATTAGCCGACGACATTAGTCATAACGCCTTGTTAGGCTGGATGGGCCCTGGTACGTTCCCATGCTGGTCAGCCGGTTGCAAATTATGCCCGGTCGTTGGTCGATGTGCAGCAGTTCACATGGGTCCACATGGCGCTCTCACCCTCACCAAACGAGCCTACTGCTTCACACGCAATACTGTTTACGTGGGTATTTGTCGTCAGTGTGAAGACGAAGAAACATTTACATGTTATTTTGGCGAATCCGGGTCAACTTTACACGAGCGATGTCAGGGTCATAAATTTCACCCGTGTAATAGCAGGAGCGTCTTGAAAAGTAGAGCACGCTTCCGCACTGTCGCTCGAAGACGTCGCGAGATTGCAAGGGTCATCGGTGCTAATCATGATCCTGAGGACGTTCTACGTGATTGGTTCGCCCACATAACAGCAATGGGCGTTCATCCAGGCACCAGCGATTGTCCGTTGTGGATATTATCCCACATTCATTTCTTCGCAAAAATCGCGAGCGCTTCCTTGTACAGGAGCATATGTTCCTAAATGGGGATTTCCATTATCTGGGAATGGGGCGGGGGTGCTTAAACACATATCAGGATAATTAATTTAAGTGCAACTTAAGTCAGTATCCGCGTTTCGTACTTTTCGTTTAGTTTCTGCTCTTTGCCATAATTTAGTTATTAATTTTTTAATCATCAAGTTATTTAATCTCATTTGTTTTACCATCAAGAACTGGCCATGTACTCGCATGATAACATCATTTGCGGAATCACCTCGGTGGCCTTTTCTAAGTCCGGCCGCCTACTTTTAGCCGGCTACGATGATTTTAACTGCAACGTCTGGGACTCCATGAAAACTGAACGAGCCGGTAAGACACAACGCTTGAGTTTTTATATAATTAGGTTAGTGTAATTGCACAGACACAAAATACTCATCATCATATCGTTTTTGTTATGGCTTTGTAGGTGTTCTAGCAGGTCATGACAATCGTGTGAGCTGCTTGGGTGTAACAGAAGATGGAATGGCTGTTGGTAAATGATCAATATGACTATTAACTTATTCTATTCTCCCTACAGAAAACTTAAAAACTTCATGTAAATACTTAAATTTTCTGAAATTCCTATTAATGACTGTCAACTTATTCTATTTTCTTTTATTTCATGTTTTCTCATCACAGCCACAGGATCTTGGGATAGTTTTTTGAAGATATGGAACTAGGCGTCATATTATTATTATATTATTTAAAGAGAAATAATTATGAAAATTGTATTCAAATTGGAGTTCGTGTAGATACTACATTAATAATAATTATTATTATTCATACCGTTATGTGACAGTGGTGTGCGCTTCTTTATTAATTAATTAAATATTGTATTTGCAACCACACGCTTTTATTATTATTATTATAATTATAATTATTATTATTATTCTACTAGAAATTCATGTGTCAGAGGCCAAGTCCATACAGTGCTGAGACTTGCGGGGCACACATTCTGTAAATTAATTAGTTAGTTAGAAAGATTAGGACTCCTTTGTTCATGATGATGCTCTACAACTGTCTCCGTATTAGAGTTAGGTTGTCATCTTATCTTGTCTTATCTTAACTTAGAAAACAATGTGTGTCCCCAAGCAAAGAGTAAAAATTAAGAATAAACAACTCCAACATATGTAAGTCCGCTATACATACATAAAACTAGGAGGAAAAAAGGTGAGGAAGTTTTTGATACGAATTCAATTCTATCGTTATTTAAAGCAGAAAAGGAAGAAATCCTACATTCGTAGCTCCCAGCTCGCTTTCCCTCCGTCTTCTAACCAGTTAAAACTACCTACATACAACAGGAGTCATTCTCATTAATTATACAATAATTATTTATAATTCTTAATTACTATTATTATTATTATTGTTAACAACACAAACAAAGATGCTGCACTAGCCACAGTAAGTTTATTTCTCAATGAAAACTATTCCAAATTATGAATAATTATTATTATGTAACAATCAAGTAAAACTTCAAAAGGAAGCCTTCGCTAAATTTTTTTATAATTTTTCTTCTCACCACCATGACCGTCTTGCGTTTTTGCGGACGGTTATTTTCCAACCTTTACTTGACCACTGATATTTTGGGGGAAATTAAGAATAAATACTTCTACTTAGGTATACGTGCGTAATGAATTCCCATATTTTGTATTTTTAATTAATTTTATATTAAATGGGCTTGTCAAGCTCAAAACTGCAAAACTGAACCCAATCAAGTGACCTGAAAATACAGTACGTTATGTTTAATCAATTTGACCATCGGCTAAATTTTCAAAAATCTCCCCGTATTCTCGGCTTCCTTTTGAAGATTTACGCAGTTATTAATTTAATTAAACTATTTATTGAGTTGGTTGCGGTTGCAAGCACTTAATTGAGGAATGATGATTCTTTTATCTTTTTCTTATATCATTTACCAAATTAAATATGCGTTTTATGTATTAAATTTTAGGCAAAGATGGTCATGAAGATGTAATTAACTACGATCTTATTAATAGAGTTTGTTATCACTTATCTATCTTATCTTACTAACTAACTTTACAATTTTACCGCAGGTAATTCAATTAGGTAGGTTAATATGATTATTGATTATGATGGTGAGAAACTAACTATGATCCTATGATTTTTAAGAAACAAGAGGATGAGAAGGGAGAAGCTAAAATTTATTTAACCCCGAAAAGCAAATCCGACACTGTAAAGAGGAGATAAGCAGGCATTTTTCTTATGTATGTACTAGCTAAATAGCTTAATTAATTACTTGATAAAATACATACATACAAAGATGTAGAAAGCACTGCTCTTGTCTTTGAACAAAACAAAACAAGTCAGTGTTCAGATTTTGTTACATTCATGTGAAAAACTGTATAAATTACTGCCAGGTTGTCATACATGAAAATAATTAATTAATGTATACAATATTAATAATTATAAAAATGTAGCACAAGGAAGGATAAAAGGATATCACTACACAGTTTTTGCTTGCACACACGTTATTAATTAAAATATAAATGATAGGTATCTCTTCCACGGTTGTTGTTGTATGTAAAGATAGGGCGAAGTCGCACACAAAAACAGGACAAAACGATAAGCGATGAAGCGAGGAAAAACTTTTGGAAAAAATATTAATATAAAAAAAAACTTGCTTAGACTTGCTTACGGAATGCTTGATTGATAACAATAATGATTGCTTGAACAATTTTCTTTACTATTATTGCATGATAATGGAAATTTTACTACTATTGTGTTATTAAAGTAGAAAAGTATGATATCTAGCCAATAATAATTAATCGCTACCAAAACTTTGTTAATATTATTTTGTATATAAAAATCATCATTATTCTAGACATTTACCTACATCATTACATGTTGTTTTCAGTATACAAAAAAGTACATTTCAGTTTTTTGGATGGGACGTTGCTCTTAATTAATTATTATTTCTTTCTTTCTACAGACGGTTCCGGGTTTTTAGTTTCTTTTTACTGCGTAAAATTTAAATAATACTTGTTTCATTATGATTATATATATTTTTTGCTGAATGAATTTTCTACGAATCTTTAGTTTATTATTGTTATTTTGCTTTTGAGCTTAATTATCTGTAATAATTTGATTTTCAAAGTTGTGGAAATAATTTTATGATTATAAAAATGTGTCATATGTACATAAAATATGTAACATTTCTGTGTCTGACCGTAAAATATAAAACATCGTATTCCATATTATTATTATTATTATTATTAATCATTACTATAAAAATATATCCATTGATTTTGCTTCATTATTATTATTATTTAATTTGTAATTAAAAAACAGGATTTAAGAAAAACAATCTTGAAAGGTGATGAATTATTCTTCTCTTTACTGTCGATTACTGTTATTAATTTTATTAGGACGATATGAAAGGAGAATTTCTGAGTGAATCTACAAATAATTCCAGTCTTTTCCAGAAAAATCCTTTACTAAAAAGATCACACTAATTACAATTTACAATGTGTCTAGGAAAATATTTGGCGAATGAAGAAGAAAAATGAAACTGTTTTATATAAAGGCTGTTTGGGGTGGATGGAATGGGGACCATAAAAGCACACATGCAGAATTACTAAACCATTTAATAAGGGAAAACTGAAAAGAGTCCACATTCTCCAAACTTGTGAAGTTGTTCCTATTTTAGTTCATTTGCTATATAAAATCGCATTGTTTCTTTGTTTTAGTTACCCTTTTAAGAAGCCATAAATTATGAATTTGCATGCATGCTCATTGGAATATGAGAACAAATAATATTTTGCTTTGTGTTGCTGTTGTTGTTATCCACACACCTTCGTGTCACAACTGTGTAAGTAAATATTGAGGATTTGGAAAATTACAGGGCACTTCTGGTTGTACGTACGTAAATCTTCTAATAACTAAAAATTTCATTCATGATCTGTATTCGGTACATAGTACATACTGTATAAAAATAACACAATTAAACAATCATACAATTTGAGAAAGAGAAAAGAAAAATATTGAAGTGTAAAAATGGGTCTTTGTGAAGAAGAAAGCATGACATAATAATGTATACTCTAAACTAAATCGGGTTTGATACTGGCGTTACGGAAATAGCAAACTTACTACTTATACCTCTATAAATCATCATTGGAAAGGGAAACAGAAAGGGCGGAGAAAGTGACTAAAAAGTGACAAGGATAAGACGTGGGAGTTGACACGCAGTATTGAGCCTTGAAAGTTGTTTCAGTGAAAAATTGGAAATGAATAAGGATCTATAAAAATACCAATCAGTTTTCTCAATTCTTAACAAACAGGCTATAAAGCTGCCATTTCCACTTATCTTCTAAAATCTAAAATTTCTTATGTAATGACGTAATGAGTGTATGTACATAAACTGTATTACAAGTTGAGAAAAGTGGAGTAATTACAAAACAAATAACCGAGATGATAAGAATGAAGTTGAAAAGATGCAATTCGGTATGATCATTTCGATTATGAGTATACATTTTGTATCCAAAAAGATATCCTTTTATGTAGAAATTTAACAAGTTATGCTGCTGCTTGCTACATGCTGATGCAGTCTGATGTTGCCAACAACACTTCCATCATTAAAAATCTGTCAATATACATAATGACTAACGTGTAACATAACGTTCGTACATTCATAATGTGTGTATAACAAACATGTAAATAACAATGAAAATCATACTGCCATATTCTCACTTAACTTATTACGTAATAATTATTGAGTATGTAAAAATCAGATTTTCATATATAATATCTCTCTTTTATTAGTACTCCAAGACAAACCAATTAACACTCACCATTCGAATAAAGGGCAATCAACATTTATTTGATTTTGAATTTGTTGAGGAGAGTGAGCAACAGGAAATGGAGTGCATGCATGCATGTAATATTTAAAAGTTTGCCAGCACTTTAAATAGACTATTAATTACTTAATTAATACGATATAAGACATTGTTACATTGTTATATTATAATTATATTAAGTTTAGACTGAATGATGATTGGTCGATCGATTTGCAAGTTACTAGAGTCTTATCTTTGTCGTTCAGGAAAAGGTTCTTGCTGCATGCTGGAATAAAAATATCATGGAAGTTCATCAGAGGCAGACATTGTCAACAACACATTCGATTACGTACACATTTGTTAATTCGAAATCTCTGTCTCTTGTCAATTTCGCTAAATTTCGCTTCAATCAATTTCATATTAGATTCGCCCCTGCATTGTATGTTCCTTTACAAAACGTTCTGTTGAATTGAAGTACAATTTACAATTCGCTTCGATTTAGAAACAACACCACATTTTGAAATTGAATGTTAACATTAAAATGTTTGATTCCACCCTGGTTGAATTTCTCAAGAATGCTTGCAAAACACCATTTCACTTATGAACCGAAGTGAGATACCGACGGTGTCAACTTTGAATCATTAAATTATTTAGTTTGTATTTATCTGCGTCTATTTTATGTACAAGCTTTTGTCGGCAAAAAAACGTTTTTTTCCGTACATGTAGTTACTCTACAGTATTTATACGTAGTGGTTTGAAGCATCCTCTAGAGAATTAAACTGCAATTCAAATCTTCTGCAACAACGCCCTTCGTAAGTTACTCATAAGATAATTTTTCAAGCTTGAACGTAGATTTTGTTTATAATTACAATGTTAATGTAAATTAGGTACTTTTTTTAAACGGACAAGAAAAACTCGACAAAGTTTTATTAACTTCGTCGTTTGACTTTTAGTGTGTGCTTTTATGATTATTTATGATTACAATATTATATAATAAATATAATTATAATATGAAATTAGGAAAAAACAACTGATTTAAAAAAGCTTTCAATAAATATTCATTAATGTTAATGTTAATACTATAATTTTGAAGTTTATTTAATTATTATGATTTTCCGGTATTTTTGCATGAACTTTTTTACCATCCTAAATATAATTTGGATATTTGTACCTCTTAGAACATCCATCCCACAAAAGTGAAATAACTTTTAAAGCTTTTCGTTATTACTTGAATGTGTCATAGCGTTGGAACTTGCATGTTATTCAGTAGGTAGGTAGACAGCAAAAAAGCATGGCAATGTGGTCACTGGAAAGAAAATCCTTTAGTTCGAATGAACAACTGGAGAATGGAATGTTGTATAGAATAAATCAGAATTGGAAATGGAAACGTATAAGATGATAAGACCAACAATTTCGAATTTGCTAGAAACTTCATTGCTTCAGTTAAGAATAAGCGAAAGATTTTAACGACAACCTCAAATGCACATTTCAATTTCACTTAGATAAGCTTTGTCTGAAAACTTTGGTTGTAGAGCTATTTAAATATTTAGGCAAAGAATCTTTTCCCAGAATGTGCGTCCTGTATTTAAGAAAAAGTAAAGAGTGAAAAATAAAATATTATATTGACTTGAAACTTGGAATTGCTTGGAACAAAAAGAAAAGAAGCAGACCAACACACAATCATAGAGAAAGTTTCTGTCGGATAATTTATCAAATCAAAATCAAAACAAAAATAAATAAAAACAAATAAATTACCATTATTAATATTTGATAATATTAATTAATGGTGTT
Organism: Cyphoderus albinus; assembly: GCA_021029165.1. NCBI lineage: Eukaryota > Metazoa > Arthropoda > Collembola > Entomobryomorpha > Paronellidae > Cyphoderus > Cyphoderus albinus. The sequence goes on from VYYJ01003698.1 coordinate 10,688, forward strand.
AAAAAATTCACGTAAGGGGAAACAATCTCCTCCCGTCCTCGACATGACGCGGGGAAGTGTATGAACCAAAAAATCCAGATAAAAATTTCTAGGTAATGTAATAATTATAAAAATTAACATTAATAAAATTAATCATAGAGATAACTTCTAAGTAGAGCATTTACACTACACCCATAAAAATTACTCTAATTAACAGATATCAATGAGGATTGTATCTTATCTTGTAAATTGTTAATCTAACAAAAAAATAATTAGAAAGCATACTTTAATAATTCCGTAAATAATAATTAATTGTTCAGTGTTTTTAAAGAATGTTTGCACAAAATGCATTTTTGTTACTTCTAATATTTTAGGGAAGGAGTGAATGAGATAATAATTAATTAATTTGGTTACAGTAATGTTGATATTGATTAAAAACTAATCATAGATGCACAGACTGTGCTCACATCAGGCTGCTGGACAATTCTCTCGCTTTCATGCCAAAACAAGCTGCGAGACAAATTCACTTTCTAAAAATACCAAATTTACATACATAAATAACAATTATTTTATGCAAGGCTCAGGAAATATAAAAACATTGTTTTGACTTGAAAGCATTCACTGTCAATTGTCGCCTATCCATGATCAAATCAACCTAAGTAATTTAGTAAGCAACTTTGTATAAAAATTATAATAGGTAGGTATCATGATTATTACATGACCATAGAATTACTAATTTGTCATTTGTCATTCAAACTGTGTAAACTAAGATAAGTGATACTGATGTAATAATATCAATGCTGAAATAGGAATTTGCATAGGGGTTTTGAAAAAAAGTAACAGAAAAACTAAGAATTTTTCTACTCGTTTTTAATACGACAATCCATATTAATTATATTGCTTAATACAAGGTTTCCGTTTCTCTGCTCCTTCCTTCCGGCTGATCATTAAAGTAACAAGGTTAAATTAGCAGTTCTTTATGTTTATCTTAAAAAAATTAACATTTCTTTTGCTGCGATATTGAAGAAAACAGAATTAAGAATGTTTAGAGTAAGGTTTCCCTCCTGGATCTTTCAATTCCGACATTATTACCAACAATTACCATTAATATTACTATTTTTCACGCGTGGATCTAGTTAATCCTTTTGACTTGATAGTTGCACCGTTAACATTTTGTAGAACATTCAAATTCTTCTTAAAATATCTCTTATCCTCCTTCCTGGAAATTCTCGTGTAAAAAAACTTGCTCTATCTGTTGTGTGATCATCCCGAATAAAATCAAATATGTATGTTATTTAATAATATGATATGATATGATATGATAATATGGACTTTTACACAGACCAAAAAACAGAGTCTTCAATTCAATATTTGAAAAGTAACACCGGTGGTCGGCGAATGAATTATTACATCATCAAAAATTCAAAATATTGAACCTGTGACATTCTATAACGAGGATAATAGAATAAAATTTGAATGTTTGAGAGAAATGCTTAAAAAATATGATTACGAGTATGAAATACCAATAAGGATTGTAACTGTAAAATCAATTAATTAAACTCTATACTACAATACATTATTCGGATCGAGTTTAGATGAAAACATTTACTCATATAGAATTTAATTAATGATTGTTTTAGGCAGGGATAGCACTACTTCATACTGCATACTACTATGCTATATATCTCTAACAATTAACTTTAATTATAAATATTTATATAAAACTACAAATATAATTATACATAGGTACTTGAAATATTACAGTTTAATACATGCTAAGAACTAAGAACTCTTGGTAAGCTATTCAAGTGGTATAATTATTTATTATGTAGGTCAATTATACACAAAAAATCAAGCAAACTGCTAAATACCGATTTTACACTAGAAAGATGATGCTGCCAAAAATGTCTATCTTAAAAACTATAATGTACATTATTATTATAACTAAACTTATCTATCTTCATAATTTAGGATAGCCATTACTAAAAATATTATACACAAAAGAAACTCATTTGTTGCATAAGACTTTTACATTAGGATGTACATACATGAAATAATCTATGAAGATATTTAAATAATAATTATAGGAATGTTTATTACATAAACAATGATGTTATGATGATCAAGAAGAGGAATTACTACTCAACTCCTGAATTTAATCCATTAGTTTCTTACTGCTTCTGATAATGATACTGTAATGTAATCCGTAATTGTAATTAAATTACTTAATTATTCCTAAATAAAATAATGTTACATTTACATACTACATTATACTATTAATAATATGATGCATGTTCATTATCAATATTATGCAAAACTACTAAGCAAGCAAATATTAATTGTATAAGTAAACTAAAATATTATTACTTACTATTATTTACAATACAATATTTAATATTAATTAATCATAACAGTATACTGATGCTGTCTGTGACCGTTTTAAATGTAAGCACAACAGTAGGTAATTATGATAATGATAAATATGATTATGAATGTGAAAAGGGTTGATTCGGCTTGTGTATGAAATATGTGTAGCAGTAATTTGCATTAAAACTTTTTGGAAAACAGAGATGGCTTCTTTTGATTAAAAACTTAATCCAAACTTCAAAACTTTCCTTGGAATTTAAATTGACGTTTTTCCATCACACAAGTCATCTATTCATATGAAACTTAAATATGATTCAATCTCTGAAAAAATGAACTATGAAACAATTGCATCATCGAATAATTCTAGAATTTCAGACTTTATTAACTTCAAATTTATTCACTGTTAAAACAAAAGTACATCAGGTTTTTAAATTAGCATGATTTCAGAGCTGTATCCAGATCGGCTATTAAATCTTCCACAGATTCTAATCCAACTGAAAGTCTGACAAAGGCTTCCGTGATGCCAAGCTCGGCTCGGAGATCTTCAGGAACTGAGGCATGGGTCATAGAAAATCTGAAAACATTTGTGAAGGCTATAATACATATTTATAAATAATCAAGTTTTTCAGTACACACATTTCAGTGACTTACGGTAACTCTGCCAAACTTTCATATCCTCCTAAGCTTTCTGCAAGGCTAAAAACTTTCAAGCTTTGCAGGAATTTAGTAGAATTACAATCTGGCTTCAGGTAGAATGAAATTAGGCCGGAGTGACCCGCGGACTGTTTCAAGGCAAGTTGATGATGCGGATGACTTGGTAAGCCGGGATGAAGCACTTTTTGAACCTTAGGATGAGACTCGAGAAATTGGGCCACCCGGAAGGCATTCTTCATATGCAATGGCATACGAACGTGGAGAGTCCGAATACTCCTTACAACTAGATAGCAGTCAAACGGTGATGGAACCGCACCCAGCGCTTTAGTCATTTTCAATAAATACATAAAATACAATTATAGCTCAAGAATTTGTTGTTGAAAGTTCGTAAAATGGTCTACTAAAAATACAAAAAATTACAGTTCTGTAGAAAAGTCAATCTCTCCTTAAGATCTTCATTCGATGTCACAATTGCTCCCATCAAAACGTCCGAATGACCATTAACATATTTTGTCAAAGAGTACACAACAATATCTGCCCCCAGAGTTAAAGGTCGCTGATACATCAAATAATAATAACCTTATAATTATAGGCCCAAAAGTGGACAGGTATACAATAATACAACTTCCAACCAAAAATTGATTCAATTAAATTACATACCTGGAAATATGATGTGAGAAAAGTGTTATCCACTACAACCACAATGTCTTTTGAAAAATTGTGAACCAAATCAGCCACAGCGGCAATGTCCACGATTTTCAGGGTAGGATTTGTTGGCGTCTCTATCCAGACCATCTACAAAATAGGAACAAAGTAAAGTCAGTCGATTTGAAATAAAGTTATAAATAAGGCTATGTTAAATCTAAATGTATCCATTTCGACTCTAACTTTAGTTTTATCCGTCAGAGCTGCTTTCACTTGATTGAGATTGGTGAGATTTACAAAATCTGTGTCAATGTTGGCTGTTTTCTTCATCTGTCTGAATAAACGACCAGTCCCTCCATAAACATCATCCATGCATAAAATACGGTCTCCACTGCTCAGCAAAGCTGTCAAATTCGTTGTTGCTGCCAGACCGGATGAATATACCAATCCTACAAACGTAACGTAGCACAGTGACAGTAAAAGTAAATTAAATTAACTTAGGTAAGGATATGGCATAATTTAACTCAATTTGTATGAGTGAATAAACTGGTTACCGTATTTTCCCTTGTCCAAAGCTGCCAATGTTTCTTCAAGAATCTGCCTTGTTGGGTTGCCACTTCTTGTGTACTCAAACCCCTATATACAGAGTTAAATTGGTTGCTAATTTAATAATTCACTTTGAGACAACTCTATTCTTGCTTGTCAAGTGTTTTAAGACTTACCCTGTGCTGTGCAGGAGCATCCTGCTCGAAAGTTGTGGACAGTGAAATAGAAGGAACAACCGGTGCAAATGTCCAGTCCTTCGGTCTGTACCCGACATGAATTGCAGAAGTTGCAAAGCCGGAGTCAACGGGAAGCCAGGAAGGTGCCAGTTCACCATTTGTAGAATTTGAATTGATGTTACTCATCTCCACTATTAATTTAATTAAATCTTAACAAATGACAAACTTTTCTAGTTGGTTCAATCAAAGCGTCACGTCACGTCACGAAGCTGTGAGAAGGAAAGAAACTGTGATTATGCTTGTTCTTGCCACAAACTGCGACTGATTTTAGACGTCTGTCTAGGAATTGCGAAATCGAGGAGAAAGAAATACAGAAACGAGAAGCCTGAAAATAGCAATAGTAGCACATGGTGTGGCCGAAAAGGTTTCCCCTCTGACTATTTTCTTGCATCTTCCACTGGGGCACATTGAAACATTGGAATCGCCCGACGACGATACTCACCTTTCATAACTTTCATTACTCAGACTTTCTTATTAGACGTTTTTATTTTATAATACGTGTGAAGTTTTAATTGCACAATTATTTCGTTTTTCGTCTCTCGAAAGATGTTTTATCATTGGTATTGGTTTGATAGTCGTCTTAGACGACTCGTCTAAAGTAAAATATATATA
>VYYJ01003699.1:0-15726 GCA_021029165.1 Cyphoderus albinus
GTTTTGCACTCAAGATCAGCTTTAGTGACAGTAAACCTATTTCTAGTTAATCAGTAGCGAGGTTTGCTGCTAAAATTAAACCAATCAATTATTAACTAAAAATTATATTGTGGTTCTAAACTAAATATTCGCACATGTACGTATTAATGCGATATATTAATGTAACTTAAAAGTCCAAGCGGTCAAATTTTGAATTATGCCATGTTTAAACCATGATTTTACAAAACCAGATAACCTTAGTAAATGAAATGTTTATGATGTTTATGGTAGCTGACAATAAATTTAGTCGCTAAATTAAAATTGGTAATTTATTTTTTATTAACTCAATTTTTTATTTAATTTTTTGATAGCCAACATATCTCAAATGTTACAATGTTTATACAAACGGAAAATAACAGAGCTGCAAGTTGTGACTCCGTTCTAACTGGGAATAGATTTCATGTTTTTATATTCTAGCCCTGTCTTTTATATATTACCAACATAATATGTTTTGTTAAAGTTTAACATTTTAACATCGTTATGTAAAATGCTGTTTACGATTATATTACTTGTTACCATCAAATAATATGAGTTTGGTACTTCGTATAAATTTAGAGTAAAACTGGGAAATTCTTTACGTACTTATATAAAACTAGATGTGACAATTTTATTAGTCAGGAATTTTTTAAAAATACATTTTTTGGACGTTGATTTGAAACGCAAACATAATATACATATAGCATGACATAACATGGTGAAGATTATCTGATACAGAGATTATATCCGCTGAATTACTAATGACGGATCATAAACTAACAATAAATAATTCCAATTATTTTAACAATAAAGTAATTATTATTTCATTTTAATAAAACCTGAATAAAACTCAAATAATTCAGTAAACTGCACGTTTCCTCCCTCTCAATTAAGCTTTCTCTTCAATTTTATAAAATACCCATTTCTCCATGAAGCTCGGTACAAAGTTATCCACCCGTGAAAATTTCACCGGCTTTCCCAACTGACCTAGAACTGCTGACTCAAACATTTCAAGATTCACAGCGGAAGAAACTCCATTAACATGTGTGAGGTAAACACCATTCTTGGCGAGAATACTAAAAGAAAGCTTGACAATTTTCAAGATGAAATCCCAAATTTCCCCTTGCGGAGTGGTAGAAACTGGGATATCGGTGAGGTCACCAAAAATCACATCAAATTTACGGCCTTCAACCGCACACTCATTCATGAATTTCACACAGTCCCCAACAATGATTTCGTACTTCTCGGTCTTGTATGTATCCAAAACATTTCCACAGGCAGACTGTAAGTGCTTTCGACAACTTTCCATTACCATACCATCTATGTCGACCATTGTAACGTGGATCGGATTTTCCTTGAGAAGCTCATTCAGCAGAGCTCCATCGCCTCCCCCGAGAATCAGCACATTTTTCTGTGTGTAGTCCAGCTTCCCACGCCACATCAAGGATTCAGTGTAAACGAGGTCGCTCTCTGCCAGATTCACTAACCCATCCAAAATTAAGATATTCCCGTAATTTTCAGAACGAGCAATTTGAATATGCTGGAAGTCACTCTTCTTGTCGAATAGCATTTCCTTTACGTCATATTCAATGAGTCGGTCGTCAGATGTGTTGAAATAGACGTCGTGCTTCAGGCCACGTTTCAGCTCAGGAATCGCCTTCGTTTTCTTCTCCGTCTTCAGGAGTTCAATCATTTGCTTCTCCAGGGATTTAGTGTCGTCGTAGGGGATTTCCTTTGCAATTTTATTTTTGTCATATTCCAAATTAGCAGTCACCAGACAATGCTTTTCGTAAAATCGTAACGTCAGAGTAACTCCGTTGCTTGATTCAACATAAAGACGAACCGCGCCAAGGCGTTCATCTTTGCTCTTGAGATCCTGGTGAGTTATCTTTAATAAGGCACCTGAAATATCAGAATAATCCAAATTAAATAGATCATAAACACATAATAAAAAAATCAGTCAGAGTTCAACGACAGAAAATTTGAGAATCATGGAGAATGAGAATCATTTATGTTTTGGGACATAATATTTTTTCTGTAATTTTTTAAACCAACATTTGTGAAAATATCTACATATATATAGGCGTACCAAAAAGTATACACATAAACGCGTTTTATTACATTGCGGCGACTTTGATGTTTGACTTCCCAAAAAAGCATATACCTAAATCCCGACGTCACACGCAGAAATTTACTGAGCTATTAATGTACTCGAAGCAAATTCTATTTAATCTCAGAAAAATTCTTCTGCTTTGTGCAGAGAAGCTACTGAAGTTGTAAGAATAAGACATTTAATGATGTAAGGTTGATCTGAACTATGGGACTATGAACTGGAGATGTGTGATGATGATGATGAATGTACATTTACTTCATCGTTGATGGAGTTAATGCCATGTAATTATGCCCTATGTTAATACAAATCAGTACATAACCGCTATGTCAGCTCTCTCTACTGAGAGTAAATTAAATATTTCATTTTCATAGTTGAGATATTTATAACCTACTACCATATATGGAAATTTCTAGAACAAGATTCTCTTTTCTGCCGCTCCAGAGGTTTTTTATCTAGACATATCTAGACATGAAAGATTCAAATTATACTTCGTGTAGTGTGACTACGTAATGGCCCAGAAACAAGCATAAACTTTCGATAATAACATTTTGACAATCAGAAAAGATAAAGACCCTAGTAACATGTAATTACATCATTATGAGAGTGCATGGCTTAATTTTTGTGCTGAGTGGACAATTTCTTATATTATATGGAAATGAATATTATATCAATGCAATAGCTTTTATAAGTTAGTGACCTCCTATATCTCAAATATTCATTGGTAGCCTGCAAATAAATACTTGGTAAAACCATATAAAATAATTGATAAATTCTTCAAAAAAATAACATTGAGAATAGGGAAAATCTTTAGATTGAATAAAGTGTGAGGGTTAACGGTGCCTAATTTCATTGGTCAACTCAATTCTTTATAACACTGCATTCATTAAAATGTTGATTGACGCAAAAAACTGATTCAATAGCTATTTCACAAAGGTACTTATTGCTAGTAACAAATATATTTGGTATAGTGCCGGCTGCTATCAATCGTCATTTAAAATTTTCATACCCACATTGATCATCATGATGATGTTTATTTTATTCATCATTATTAAAAAGTGAAAAAGTAATTACCAAATACGGGCTTCAGGACGGATAAAACCACAGACTCCACTTGATCCATTCCTTGTTCCTCAGTGACCTCAGTTGCTGACACCGGAAAGTCGAACAGAATTGTTCCGCTTTTATACAAGTCTTGTTGGGAACTCATTTTCACTTTTTATAAACTGTCGTTTTTTGAAAGCTACAATTTCAGATTAATACTGAATAGAGATTAAAACACTTTCTGTTGGCTACCACTAATGATTTCAAATACACAGAAAATGGATATTAGGTAGTTATTAAAAACTAAACTTTAGTCAGAATTTACTTTGTATGATGGGAAGGTTTGGAAGAATTCGTAAGAGTAACCTCTGATACATATGGTTCTGTTGTGGTTGCAGGATGGATTTGCTCTGAGGAAGAATAGAAGTTGGAGTAAGCAATGATAGCAGACAGAATTCGTTGAGTGAGATAAGAAAATGATTCATGAGAATGGAATGTCCAGAGCGAGGCAAGGAAGAGCGGCTGCATGCTTACATGCTTTTAACAAAGCAACGCATGAACTAGGTATAACTTATCTAAACTGATTCTCATTTTAGATACCCACAGCGTGGTGATCGGAAAAGCAAGGCAAGAAAATAGGGGGAAGCCAGAATTTTACTGTACATATAAGAATTCACACATGCCAAATTATTCACATATTCATACAATATTGCTTTGCTTGTGGATTGACCTGCCCTATTACAGAAAAATCATTATAATAATAATTATTACATAATGGTTTGTAGATAATATGTAAATGCTAATTGTCTCCAATTTATCAATTTCACATTAGCTATTTAATCTCATGATCACATTAATAAAGCTCCTTTACAATTAATACGTAGTGGTCAAAATAATATTGTTTATGCTGCAACATCATGTTCCTGTTGTTTTGTTACTTTCACATGAATTCATATTGTCATAGTCATAGTCACAAATATTTCTAGTGCCAAGAAAATTATACCAAAAATCGGATGAAAATGCTAAAGAAAACGATACGAGTTAGGCAGACAAAAAGGTTTTATTTTCAATTTTATATTCATCAATGCAATTTCAGCCAGTTAACTTTGATTAACCATCAATTTGTTGTGATTGTTTCCAATTATCTCACAAAACGTTTTTGATGAAAACCAAAGTTAATACTTTTTTTCTCTTACTTCTATCGCTATACATTATGACGCTTAAACCTTTTCCAGCAAAGATTTCTTTTTTTCTGTTACATGTTACATTTCTCTTCTTAGGTACGAAAATATGCGACTCAGTTCACTCTTGTCCTTTATATAGTGCAATAAAAGGGAGGGTTGGGGGACTCAACATGCTTATGGCTTATGCCAACATAAGAGAAACAAACAATCCATCTGATATATTTAAAACCGGAGAAAGGTACAGATGATGCGAAGCATTGAGGGTATATTCCATAATGTATATTTTCTCCATCTGAAGTGCAAGGAAAATAAAAATTACAACATTCTTCTAATGTTATGGTTGGTGGGAGTAAAAAATAATATTAAAGTGAAACGGTTATCTATTTCAAAGCAAGGTGAAATATTTTGCGTGAGTGGAGACACTGGACAAGAATTTCTAGTCTGCGACATCATAAATCAAGTAAATATCATTACTGTGCACACTCCATCAAAAAATTATGCTTGGTATTGTCATTTAATTGTGCGCTCATTAATGTTAAATTTTTGGTTTGCAGGCAATAATTTGTGAGAACAATGGATCCAGATGTGCGCATTTACTTACTTGTTTTATTTTACGGAATCTGGAGCGTGCTGCTATGTTCACTGTTGTGGTTGCTGCTATTTCTTGCGTATGATGATAATTTTTATTAAAATAAATATACAAAAAGCCTGATGTTTAATAATCCTATACTGGTCTTAAATTAATTGTTGCAGGCTCCCATACCTAAATATGATCGATGATATAGTAATAAATGGAACCAAACTTTTGAGAAAGGGAATTGACAGACTCTTGGGTATTCAAAGACCTCCGCGTCAGATACCTCCGCAATTCCAACCTGTTTGGCACAGCTCAACTACCTCATTTGACGATAATCTCTCGTCGGTTGATGAAGATTCTTCGATCTCTTCGCTTGAGGAAATAACTGACTGGGGTGATTGGCTGTTAAAATGGAGAATTAGATAAACTTGAAGACTGACAAAATTAGAGATTCTCCATTGTTGAATTAACGCAACATAAATATGTTACATAGATGAAAATGTATGTTAAAACTTGACTCAAATCCACCAGGTTTACGTAGATGTGCTACAGTTAACTATAATTTAGTATATTTATGAGCTGTAAATATAATTGCTTTAATATTTTTTCGAAATCATTTGTAAAGTTAATTTTCCAGTTTCATTCGTGTTTTAAAATTTTATTTTCTCTGTAAATACTTAATATAATATATATACATATGTATTGTAAGTTGTACTTCTACATACAATTCCTGGATTAAATGATTAATAATTTATTACTATTAAATATGGTAACTTACCATTAGTAAGTATTAATTTCACCGATTAAAGACCAATTTTAACATTCACATACATATAACTGTCATTTCAATAGTACTATAGCAGTTTTTTAGAAATTAAGTAGATTAGAAGTAATTTATTATGAAGAAATTTCCATGTAATTCATTTGACGCACAAAAGCATCAATATAATAAACACAGCTTGCTTTTTATTCTTAATTTTGTACTTATATTATATTTAGCAATAAATTATGAAACCTGCTATTTAAAATTTTTGTTTAGAAAGCAGGCACGTGTTACCACAAACAACATGTTTCTTTTAAACTAAGCTATTTTTAGTTCATTCTATTATTGTGTTTGTGATAATAAATTTGTAAGCTAACATACAGGTATGTATTTTAATCTTGACACATGGAAATCTGGATTTTCACATCCTCAATCCAACATATGGTATAAATACGAGGTTCCAGGTTTCAAAATGTACATATTCGACTTTCCACACTCTTTCATCGTTCATTTGGGATTTTTGTGACAATTTAATGATGATTCATTTTATATCTGTCATAGCAATTGTAACCCAAACGTTTGTCGCAGCGGAATGGAGGGGCTTTCCTGAAGCCCCAGAAATTCCCGAGATTCCGGAATACAACTCCAGTAGGTTAGGATTTACAACTCGTCAAGGTATACAAATTTTTCTACTCAATTAAACCTAAATTATCTGATTAAATCACATTTTTGATGTAAGCACTAGGTTAAATTTACAAATTTAATGTCACTGTACAAAATTGAAATAAATAGGTGTCAGGGTTATCTTGTACGATCACTCAAACTATGAAGGCGACAGGAAGGAACTGACACTCGGAGGCGGCTGCACCAATGTACTAGATTTCAACGACAGAGCTTCCTCTGTCCGTGTATCGGAGGGCTGTGTTCGTCTCTGGGAGCACATTGACTGCGAGGGCCGACTTGTTGATATCAAGGCACCGGGAGAACCTCACCTTCCAAACCGGGACTTCAATGATGAAACAACCTCTGTCAGCCCGTGTAATTTTAATTCTGGTGGAAGCTGCTTTAATGGTACGTACTCAAATGAAATTTATTTGATTTATGCAAATTGTTACGGACTATCAATTTTTATAGAAGTAATTTTCTATTTTGCTTCGAAGAACAACCCGAAATTGTAAACTTCCTTAACGGCGCTAACGACCTGGCGGAACACGCCGAAAACATGCGGAGGGTGATGCTAGATTGGTTCCCATTCATCCAAGGACAACTCTACACACCAGCATATAAACAAGTTCCGAGAATAGAAGTTCACTATGATGTCGTAGACAAGGGAATTTATGCCGCTGGCAGGGAAATTCATATTCCTCAGGGTTACGTAAGAAATAACAAAGGCGACACTGGAGTCTACATTCACGAAGTGACGCACGTCATACATCAAGCCAGGCGGTGTCCAGGCTGGGCTGTGGAGGGAACGGCGGAATATATTCGTCGGTGGTTCTATGAGCCAAAACCCTACCCCACGAAACCAAACCAACCAATGAAATCAGTAATAGATTTATTTTCTAACAAAACTACAGAATTATTTGATGTTTTAATTGGCATTAAATGCATTTATAGTGGACAGTAATTATCTCGCTGGCTGGTTGATCCACTACCTAACCACGATTACCAAGAGACCCATGTTTTACCTAATTACCAAGGCATGTCAGGAAGGAAATTGGAGGCATGGATTCATGAGAGAGTTGACAGGAAAAGATGAAAAAGAATAGTGGAGACAGATGGTTCGGGATAACGACTATCCTTTGAAGCGAGTTAGATAAATTAAATAAAATTGGCGAATTGGTAAAATTTTGCATTTGCATTCAAAATTCATAAATTATAATTATCATATCTGTGATAAATATCCAAAAATAAAAATCTGAAACGTTTGTTGTTAATCATAATTTGTTATAAATAATGTATGATTATATAGAATATTCTTTTCATGTTGCTGCAAATACTACACAAAGACATGAAGTCATTAACACATTTTTAATTCAACTAAATTAAATTAGGTAATGAAATTCGCTAGCGAAATCTGGAAACAGGAAACAGTTACACAGACAGTTTAATTAAATTATGTAATCATGTTGGTTTCCCATCGGCTGGCCCAAAAGTAAGAGACGACAACCAATAGTTTTGATTTTTGTTTGATTTTTTAATGTCTCCAAAATACGTGGAATCTGCCAGTATGCGATGTTTCACAGTTAAAAAAATATATTGCAAATATTATATATGCACTGGATTTGTATCAGTAAACAAATAAAAGTGTATTTAAGATTCATTTTTATTTACCGAAATTTGCTCCTTACAATAAAAATATATTTTTTATTTTTACCAGTGAAATGTTTCTTTATTACATTAACGTTATCCACAGAAATAAATAGTTTGTGACGCCTTTTACGTATATATCGACAGTGATTTATCCTTTGATAAACTAAATCGTAAATGTACCGTAAAATAGCCATGACATTATTCCGCCTATCAAGCGTTATGTAAACCAACATTGCGACAATACAACCTCCTGCCCAAACCGCAAAAATTACGACAATGTTGCCTTTCATGTTTGGTTCCTTAAAAGAGTAACTGTCACTTAGTTCTAGGTTAAACAACACAGTGCCTTCTACAAAATTTTGCCACCAATCCCAAATTCCAGCCTCGCAAATTCTCTTTGACCGGGCAACAACATTCAAAGGGGGGCCTTCAACTAAGCCAAAGAAAATACTAAACTTGGTATAATGTTCCTTTGAAATAGTAATTGGTTTGGATTGATCTCGTTTTCGTATACTCGCCGCCTGTTCCCAGCACCATAACCTTGTTGATATTACAGCAGTTTTTTTGCAATCGTAGAGCGCTGCCCCAAGCTGTTTATTGTCAATATCACGAATGGTTTTTCGAAACTTTATTCTAAATATGCTTAAATTAGTTATATTTAAAAATTCTTTTCCAGTTGTGTTCCAGTTTCTAAGAAAGTCATCTAGTCGTCCAGGATATCCTGTAATATGTTTGTTCTTCACTGTAATGGAAGGAAAACGGTATAAGTCGTTCTTTAACAGGTCAGTCTGACTTGCTTTAAAAGCAGTGCCCGTTAAATTTCTCCAATTAAATGGCAATAATCTTTTCCTGTTGTAATCCATTTTTTGAACGTGTACATAAGCAATTCTGTAAACTGTATACTGACTCTGCAGGATTTCTTCAAGTGTGGTGAATAGTATTGGTTTTCTGGGAAGCACCATTTTATCAATGTTGGTACTCTTGTAAGCGTTACCTATAACAACGCCAATAGAAAGTAATAGCGTGGCACTCAGTAAACGCAACCTATTTGATGCAGCAAACTTTTCGACAGTGAGATCTCCAAGTCCTAGTAACATGTTGATTGTAATCATGAGATTATTATAGGAGATGGTGACACCGTTGCCTAATCTATCGTACATCTTTGCAATAACTAAACATGTGGCTATTATGCTTAACCAAATGTATACGTCAAATATTGACACAAACTCAATAAATGGGAGCGAACTTATTTCGGGTTCTCCACAACCAATAAAAGTTTTTTCCAACAACGGGACGTTGTAAAAACTGGTGGACAGGTCCTGCGAATCATAGTCTAAATTTCGCCAACCGGTATTGGATACAGTTTCTTGAAACCGATAACCGTAATTTTTATCATCATAACCAAATTGTACACGCACACGTTTACCATCCACACACGCTTCGTATTTAGATATTTTCATAGATCTATTCCCAATTATGGATAACCATATATTTGCGTAGGCAATCATTGAAATTTCCGTGATTATTGAGTAGTTGTACCTAATCCAGAGATGCTTCCCAAACCACGGCATTTTGTCGCACATCAACAGAAATGACGCTGACGTGACGCGCATATGATACTGAAATGGGACCTCACTTGAATGAAGCGGAAGCTTTTCCGATGGTGTCTCGAAGGACAGTTGAATCAAATGCTCATATGACCATTTATGTAAAATTTTAAATTTAACACCTGCTTGCCCAATCATCTCGCCGTTGTGTTGGTACATTTTATGATACAACTGCAGAAATCGTAGGTATGTGAACGAACCAGAAATTTGGCCATGCTCGAGGTTATCAATTGTGATTAGAAATAATAAGTCTTTTATAAACTCGTAACAGTGATAAAAGCGATATATGCGCCGACTAAGTCTATAGAAGTCTGGGTATTGCCAATGCTTACTTAACGGATAATATTTTGATCGTACACTTGAGCTCAGCTCAACATAAAAATGAAGCATCGGTACAGAGGGAGGTCGTGAATTTGATCCAAGTACGCTTCCTTTCCAACAAATAAAATTGAATGGATAGTTTGACGGATCCTCGTTGATGAATTCTGCTTGTACATAGAGCGAAAACTCTGCTTCTCCATTCCAAAGTTTACTATGAGAAGCAAATGAAGTTAATTGAATGCGGAGACAGAAGTCCGACACCAAATGTTCTCCCCAGTTCGCGGTGCTCCATCCGCTCAATATGAAGCTATTAAAACGGCTTCCAGTGCAGTTAAACCTTACGTTAGAAGGATCAACCGTAATATTTCTATAGAAGTTCAATTCTGGATTACCAAATGCCACGTATGCGACCCGCATACGGTCTCTGTACCATGTTGTTATCCCCATAGGAACTGGCGTTCTTGTGATAATTGGGTAGCTTGGTGGGGCCAAATCCACGTTTCGAAAATTATTTACAAAAATGATACATTTCCCACGTTCCAACTCTGAAATTATTTGGTTCAAATTTTCTACTTTGGGATAGAGTCCTTTGTATCGAAGGTGGTTTTTATATCCAATTTTGAATTTAGTTGCATTGCGATGCTTTGTGTAATTTGTAAGAAATCTTTCCATTTCCATCAATTCAACCCACGATTCCACTGCATAATTTTGTTGAAATAGTAAAACAAATAAGACACTTATTGAAAATGTCCAAATTCGACGCATTTTAGTATATTGAAATGAAAATCGCTGAGCCTTAAAATCGTACGGAACAAATAGACAACTGATTAAACTGATACCATTACTAAAAAAGATAATTTTTTTACAGACTTGTACATGTGCTGCAAAAATATTTGTTTTCGACGAAAACTTTTCGTGTTTAGAACAATCTTGCAAAAATCACGACAAACTCATGAATTTACATAATTTCTTGCTTAATATCTTGATATAAAAAGTTTCTGAGGAAAACTTAATCTCACAAAGGTTACTTTTGAGGTTTTAATTTTACAATATTTTTCTGTTCCTTACTTTGTATGCTGTCTAAATGGTTACGAGGATAGAAACACTTTGAAGTGGATTTGAACTTGTTAGAGAAGAAATACGTGTACCTGCATTAGAGGCCACTTCATACGACACAATTCGATTGGCCAAATTGGTGCCACCATACTTTGCTTTAGCCTGGTTTAACTAGGACACTTCTATTTCTGTTTGTTTTGACAAACAATTTTTGTTGTGTCAATACTTCCATAGTAACGGATAAATGAAGAAATTGTTGATTGAATATGTATGTATTTATGCCACCTCATGCTATGTTCATAGAGAAATACTTATTAAAATTTCAATTATTTTGTTTTTCTCAAACAACATGCAAATACCCTCGAAGTGAACAAAATTGATAAAACAAACAAACTGAATGAGTTTTTTTCTGACTTAATTTGAATTGTAGTTTTCCTTGCATTTTCCAACGTCAAGTTTTAGTTTGGTATTTAAATTATACAGGTATGATCTTATAATGAATATGATAATATGTTAAAATACGCTTATATAAATTTTTCAAAGTTTATTGTGACT
Source organism: Cyphoderus albinus (assembly GCA_021029165.1). NCBI lineage: Eukaryota > Metazoa > Arthropoda > Collembola > Entomobryomorpha > Paronellidae > Cyphoderus > Cyphoderus albinus. The sequence goes on from VYYJ01003699.1 coordinate 11,546, forward strand.
GTTAAGTTGAAATTTGAATTAAATCACATATTTACTGTGCACAAATTCAAATGGCAATAATTTACGGTGTTCTAACTAGTTAATTGCTTACTTTAGTTACTTTGTAAAAAAGGACAAGAATTTATTTACTAGGAATAAATATCTACGTATTTACGAACGAGTTTATGCTGGGTTTGTATTTTTGTATGTACCAGTATTGTTTTGATAAAGGTAATTTTTTTCACAGCAAAAATAAATTAGCGTGTGCGTTTTTATTTCCCAAAAAACGTTGGCAAATAATCATTAAATAATTGCTCCGGCTTTAACTTTAATCCTCCCACATCAGCCCGTGATCCATCTCTGCTTTGACTTCCACTTCTTGTTCTTCCCCAGCCAGAAGATTTCTTGGAGGTAACGCTGCCCTGTCCTTTCCACCAACATCCCCTCGGCTGACTTTTCTTCACCAGTGCAACTTCAACCGCTTCTCTTAACTCATCGCCAAATTTCTTTGAAATTGGGTAAAAATTATTTCTCAGCACCCTTTCTCTAATTTCTGCTCTCGCGTTCTTCAACCAGTCCGCCAAACTCTCCACCAGCCTTTTTCTCTCTTCTGGTCCAACTTCATTTTCCAGAAAATATCTCGACTGGTCAAAGTTGTCATCCTCCTGGACATCGTATCTTCCTACAATTCCTTCCCTCGAAAACGGTGGATTCCCACTGCCCACAGTGGTCACAGGCTGTGGTCCTCCGTGACTATTAGGAAAAAAGTTTGGCGCACCACCCCCGTTATCACCATGGCAATGGGGTCCATCTCTCTGGTAGCTCCTTACTGGACTTGTTGGTCTATTTATTGGCAACTGCATAAAATTTGGACCTCCGCCTCTGTATCTCTGTGCGTCCTGGTAAGCGAAGATTCTACCACCCAGAATTCTATCCTCCGTTGGATGGATGCCAGGCACCATATTACTAGGAGCGAAGGCCACCTGCTCCATCTCCGCAAACATGTTGGAAGGATTCCTATTTAATACCATGCGCCCCACCGGAATCAACGGAAACTCAGTCTCCAGCCATCGTCTTGTGGGATCGAACGGATTACTTGGATATTTTCGGGTCTCCTCCAAAGTCATGATTTGAAGGTACAGACCCCACCCTGGGTAGTCACCCCGTTCAATCGCATCGTAGAGATCTTGTGTCTTGTACTCAGGATTGGACCCCGCGAGTTCCTCAGCTTCCTGGTAAGTCAAAGCCCTCCAGGGCTGCTCGCTTCTGAAGTGGAATTTGCCAAGAACGACGCCTCCCGTTTTATTCACGAACTTGAACACATTCACAGCGAAAGCGTCCATCACCCTGTAACCGTCTGGCCTTCCCCTGTCTGAGAACAAATGCATGATGTGATGCGTCGTCTCGGGTCGGAGACTCACAAAATCCCACCAAGCGTCGAAATCAGTTTGCCCCGTTACTGGATTTTTCTTTCGGGATCGGTTTAAGTCTGGGAATGACATGGGATCCCTGATCGAAAATGGCTCAATGCTCAGTGATAGTATATCGTGGATTCCGTCCTGTGTATAAAATTTACAAGCGAAGCCGTGCTGATCGGGGGCGGTGTCTGCGGATCCCAGGCCCCCAATGGCTGTGCTCAATCTGCAGAAAACTGGCGTCTTTTTCCCAATCCCGTTCAGAAAATCAGCTCTTGTTAAGTGGCTGATATCTTTGTTGATCTGGAGGTACCCGTGGGCGCCAGTGCCCTTCGCATGGACGACCCTCTCTGGCACCCGTTCTCTCACGAATGCAGCCATTTTCTCCATGTAATGGAAGTCCTGCAGCAGAATTTCACCGCGGGGACCAACGGTCTCCGAAGCTGTGAGACTTGGAAGCTGCCTCCCATGGAGATTCGTGGCTGCTTGTCCACTGCCATTTCTAGAAGCCCACTGGAGTAATTGTTGTGTGCTAGGACTAGTTTTGTCACTAATTTCGGGATTTCCACTCGCACATCTTCCAATCTCAGAAATAATTAAAAATTGGAAAATTAAATGACAATAACGCTGAATAAATTGAAACCTGGCCATTTTGGCAAAACAAGCTCCAACCCACAGGGAGTCTTCAGAACCACTGAGGATTTTTTTCCATTGTTGCAAAAAATTGAGAAAATTGGCATATCTATAGAAAGGATGGTGTCAATTACTACACGAAACACGTTCACTTCCGATTATGATGCAAAATGTAATATTGTTCAAAAGAATGATTTATTTGTTTAGATAACATGCAAAGTGGCCATAAAAAGGCTTGTGAATTTGATAAGCTTCGCAGGATGAAGTTTAAGTGCCTGTTTGTGTATCGATATGATAAAAATCTTAGTACCTATTCACAAAGAAGCATTATGTAATTGGGTTTGTATTAAATACTTTGTTGCCTTAATGTAGGATTTTACATGCATAAATAGAACTAAGCTTTTATTTGACACAAGGGAGCGTAACGTTTCATTTTGATTGTTTTTTATTACTTGAGTAAGTCCAATTGGCAGCAAATTAAACAATGCACGTAAATCTCACACTTCGGTGGTTGTGACTGATTCACAGCAATGACCGTTTTATGGGGGTCTTGACATTTGGCAGCAGCAGTGGTAAATAGTTACAAATGAGTTATATGAAGGTTGGGCGTTTTCATTTTTTATTTTATAAATATAAAGAACAGGAAAGGAGGAATTAGCAGTGAGGTCAGATGAGCCATTTGATTGACAGCTACCTATATAATCAATTTGATGATTTATTGGATCCTAATTGTTGAGTAATTAAAACAAAATTATCTGAATTTAACAAAGCAATAGGTATATAATTATGCACATCTCTCTTCTGTTGCTTAATATGTGCATTATAATACCTACATATTATGCTTGGCAAATGATACATCTATTTACAAAGCAAGTAAAGTTACTCGTGGGTAGTTACAACAAAAATCTATACACACCTTGAAGGGCGTTGAAGCTGAACGGTTCTCTAGTTTTCTTGCAGGCGTTTAATATGGCTTGCACAGGTTACTGAGAACGGTCGTAAATAAGAGCTGTTAAAGGTACATAGAATCATCGATCATTCAGTTAATATTTACATCTTTGTTTATTTTGGTGCTTGCCTTAGCTAAACGGATTTAAAGTAATAAAATGATATGATGAATTGATGATACATAAAAATTGCCTTTTTATTATAAAATGGTTTTGTAAATTGTATAAACTTTTGCGGAACTTGCGGTACTGGTGCGTATAATTTTTACGTTACGTCGACAACCCGAGTATAAAATTGTATTGCAAAAATACCAAATAGTATTATCAACATGATCATGAACAGTATTTTTAAACGTGTTGAATCTTTTTTATTACTATGATAAACTCATTTCCCTTACAAACAAATAATCCTTTTTGATGGTTATAGACGGTCACATTAAACACTACGTTTGCTACTGCTACTTTGTCATCATAGTAATAAATACCTACATGTGTAAGCATTAGATAAAAACTGAAAATAAATTATTAATTCGATTCATTCTACTTGTTGAGCTAATTTAAGGCAGCGAACTTCTAAAAAAATCTAGGTTAGAAAACCTGTATTTTTTGTTCCTTTAATAATCAAATGTACATGCGGCTTGTCTGCAGTGTTTACACATTACCACATAAGATTTTCATGTTTCGTGTGGAAATAAAAATCCAGTAAATAAAAGTATGTTTATGTGAATTTTTGTCTGAACATTTAAACTTCACCGATTCCATGATACGGTGTTTAGTAAAAAATACATGACCGTAATGGAAATGATCACCTGAGTTAAATTTTTTATTTATGGCACATTTTAATTTTTTATTAGTGCTTTGCAAACGTAAGCCTGGTAGCGGCGGTAGTTGTGTAGCCGGCCAGGAATTGTTCATGTATAAAAGGTTACGGTTTCGTCATGGCTCAAAGGTTAAATTGGCTTTGCAAAACAAAAGCCTTCAAAGAATTCTGCATGATAAAGTCTACGCAAACCTAGTTCATTTTAGAGCTGTCCGCATGTAACGGTTATTGCGAACATTATTGTTTCATTTGATTCACTTTTGCCTTGATATTTTAAACAAGACTCCAAATTTCTTTTTGAACTTACAGATACAAAAGTTTTATGCTATCAAAATTGGTTAGGAAAATGAAATCGTTTTTTTAAAAACTTATTTTGACAATGCGTTA
>VYYJ01003700.1:0-15724 GCA_021029165.1 Cyphoderus albinus
TAAGTTAGTTTTATGCATAAAATCATTTTAAAATTTAATTATTTTACTATTAGAAATAAACACGGAAGGAAATTCTATGTTATAAAGTGTTGTAATGCAATGCATCATTTTGTCCGACACCATTTTGTCAAAATAAGCGGCAATACTAGGGTAAATGGTGATTACTGGTGAATTCTACGCATAAAATTTCCTATAAAACAAACAGGCAAGGAAGAAAAACCAACTCAATGAAACAACTTTAATTAATCTTGAAGTTCGGAAACTGGGGATTCGTGTCAGACCAAAAAGGGTGACATCCAAGCAAACCATTTCACAGCTGGACACCCTTAAAGAAGGCCTACCATTGTCCTTCAAGAAATCGCTAAAAAAAGTTGTCATCAAAGATGATCAAAATTGTGTCATCCCAGACGCATCAGAAAGTCCATCTCCACCATTTATTTAAAACACAGACCCTTAACGTTACGCTACAGGGGAGGAAATGATGTGTTCTTCCAAATTTCAAAAATAGCAATGTATGTTGCACTGTGTACCAATTTGGGGCAAATCAAAGTCCTCGCGGCACCGTCACCGCAAAAATTAACTTGGAACATCATCTGAGGAAGATTCTGAACCCCCTCATTCAGGAGCGTAATTTCGTGAACCAAATGAACTTTTGACACGACCTGGCTTCAATTTTTAATTAGAAGGCGTAGCAACGTTTTTACGAGGAAAAATGTCTTTTGTAGCGAATCACGAAACCACGCCCAACGCCCGTCCACCTCCGTCATATCGAATAATCCTGGGCACGGTGTAAATGCCACTTCCGTGGTCTACAGGAATCGCCCAAGGCCCAAGGCCCTTCGCCAGTACTATAATCTATGGGAGAAAACTGCGTCGGAATTTCCGAAGTCTTCTGACGCGAGCTTCATAAGCCACTTCAAGAAAAAGATCCGCCACGAAGTTTAGAAGGGTTCTCAGTCTTCCACCTTTACTACACCTTAAAGTTTATTAAATTTGCTGCTATAACCGATTTTGTTATAACTACTTTTGCTTAAAATAAAACCAATGCCTGATTTGATCTTCACTCCAGAGACGGATTCTCTACATGCATCAAGCAGAAGGAAGCCGGCTTGAGTTAAGGCATAAACACAAGCGAATTCGCCGGAAAGACACTCTACAAACCGCCTTTCTCTTTCTTCTCTTATTTTTTAAAACATCACCTAAAAAGGTATAATTTTAAGTTCCTAGCTAATAAATTTTTTTTGACAGGTGCGAATTTAAACTTACATGCAGCTAAACTTAAAATAGTTCATTTTATAATAGTGTTGGTTACTTATAAATAATAGAATGGTATATGGCAATGGCAAGGGGTAAAATGTTACTGTGAAGACTGTAGTTGCGGCAAGCTTTTTTCTAATGACCATCGGGTCCTGAAATAGTTTTTTAAACGTACCAAAATTACATTTAAAAGCGCAGTCTAAAGAAACATCAGGGCGAACTTTGAACCGAAATAAAGAAGCGGTCATTTTGCAAGGATTTATTTGGCGGTTTGTCTTCCGAACAGGCATCAGAATTAACATTTAAAATATATTACAATAGTAAGCCTAGGATGTAGGAGGAAAGAGTTTCGCATTTCGCATGAAGTTCAGTATTCAATCTAGATTGTAGGGGTTACTTCTAAAATTTCATTTAACTGCAGTTTATGAAGTAACAACTAAAATATATGTTTTGGTCTAATCTGAAAAACTAATCTGTCAACAATTTGTTTGGCTAAAATTGTGCAGAGTAAGATTGCAATAAAGTGGGGACAAATAAAAAGCATTTCGTACGCCCCTTTCTCCCAAAGATGAAGATAGGCGAAGAACAAAGAGATATTTTATGGGTATTTGAAACCTCTAGCCGAAGCTGAACAGAGAAGCAATTGTCATTGTTGTACAGACTTGAGCATCGTTTACAAGGAAAACGAAAATGTGACAAACGGGAAGTGGAAACTGGAAACCAAACCAAACGTCATAGCACTTGACTAGAGTCCAGCAGCAAGCAGCGGCGCGTCCAGCAAAGCCAGTTCTTTAGTGTTTGTTTATATGCATTTCTAATAAAACTTACAAATGTAACAATTGTTACATTTTACCTACAATTTACATACAAGTGAACAAAGTGGTTCACTTCACTGCTCTGCTCTGCTCACTTGTGAAGGGGTTGAAGTAAACGCACTCGGCTTCTCACTCTCAAGTCTCATCAACTCATAATCCTGCTTGTGCTAGAAGAGCAGGGTTCTCGGTTCTCCACTTCTCCTACCTCTGCTGCTCAAGCTCAAGTTGAGCTGCTCAACTTGTGTTGTGTATGTTGTGCTTGTGAATCACAAGTTGTGAAGTTGTGATCTGTTTCTCCGGTGTTGCTTCTGTTTGATTTTTTACTTCACAAGATAGGACCACTTGCGCTTTATGAAATCCATTGTTTTCGTAATGCGAGATTAGTAATTACTTAAGTGATAAAATCTATTGCTCATATGATTCTATTTTCTTGGAAAAAGATAAAATTACGATTAGTAGAACAACATTGAACATAACCGTAGGAAATTGAAAAATAGATTTCCAGTGAAAGGGTCAGAAACCACAGGAAACGCCGAAATGGTTAAGCGAAGTAGAAGGGTCATTAATTAATTTAATTGGTCAGTTAACTAAATTAAGTGATATGTTTCCTTGGATTTGATTTCAAATTTACATTATTCAAAATTAGATGTAATCCAGACGTAAGTTCACAAAATTCAATTAGCTGTTATCTGGATAGAAGTTATGAGAAAAGCCAATTATTTATTTGCTTGGATTTGACTTGCCATTAGTGTTTTGACTAGAGTGTAATTTGTACTGCTTTTAGATTTTACCGTATGCAACGCTTTTCCATCAAGTACGTCCGCACTTTGGATCCGCCACCTTGGAAATAATCGGCTCAACCCAAAACTCAAGATTCTAACTCAGTCGATGGGTTTTGCATAACGTTCAATTTGTCAAGCGTGGGATTCGTACGTGTCGTGTACCTCACAACCTCGCCAGGCGAATTAAGACGCATCATAAAAAGAAGATACAGTGTGATAAGTGCAGCTAACAAACTAACTTGGAGGATGGGATGAAACGGCATCAGAGGACCTTGAATCACTAAAGGAGAAGGAAGGGAAGCAAAAACAATGGCCTTTTTAAGGGGGAGTCCCCCTGGGGGACCAGATTCTTTGAAGAGCAAAAGCAAAGCAGATTACGCAATCTGCCTCATTGGTTCCACACTCTTCCACATTACTTCAACAGTCTTCCACATATCTACCTGTCCTTTATTGCTTGAGGTGAAGAAAAAATTGGACAGATCCAGCAGAGGGAGGATTTTTCTTTTATGTATATAGAGATAAATCACCCAGACTTTTGGGCTGCCTGTGTGCTTTATTGTAAAGCACTGTGTATAGTAGAAGTGACCTAACCTGATGCTAGTAGCTTCATGCTACGACCAATATGCATGCGCATGGTGGTGAAACAAATGGCAAAGACAAGGCGATGCCACAACAGTACAGCACTGTAATATTCAGACATCTCTCTTCAACGAGACCAACTGACTCTGACTCCGCGTCCCTACTGGTGCTGGCTGATGACGACCCTCTAATATTAAACGGAACGGGGAATGGGGAATCGCAATATTCGCAATGTTATTCCTTCATGTGTAGTTTTCCATTCCTGCTTTTTCTTGGTTTCTTCATGAGTTTTTTACTTGTGTCACACTCATAATAAAATAGCGTGGTTTTTGCCTTTGAAAGAGGATAACCAGCAGAAAAGAACGGAACAGAGTTTTTTAGCTTTTGAGTAGCTTGAGTCAGTCGTAGTTGTTCGTGTAGTAATCAACTCCCAGTTTCTCAATACAATTTCGTGTTCCAGGCTGAGATTGTCAATTCGTGATCCTGGTTCAGGTTCACTTTCTTCACGTTAAGTGCGCATTTACTTGTTATTGAACAAAAGACATCAGTCAGGAGATTGGAAAGAATTGACGTTCGGCTTCCAGGAGAACAAAAAGTGGTGAACTTTTGCTGATTTTCGTCAACAGTCTTCCTCAAGGGTATCCGTCACGATGATGTCACATATCAGTCTGGGTACATTTACCCAAGAAGGTTTGTGTCTAAAATATCATTGACTAGTTCAATGTTAAGTTTTAAATGTTTTATGGTGGAGCATTTGTTTAATGTTCTGGATGGATTCCTTTGTGTACAGAGAGCGACAGACAGAAAGTCGCCGAGAGGACCACGTGTCAACATTGGAATCGACTCAAGAATAACGGTGGCATGCAGAGCTATTCTAAAGTTCACTCCAGTTTAGTGACTCGGTTATGTGCCGGATCCATGGCACTCAAGGTTAAATTGCATCTGAAATAAAATACACAAAAAAATTACAAAAGTGAAATCTAATTTTCAACGAATACGAAGTTTAACAGTATTTCTGATTGAATCTTTGATTACAGTTGCGCGTTGGAAAATGTTTTATATGTAAACGTGTCGATAGTACAATTCACTCTTGTTTACATTGCATTTTTTTCGCGTGTGTCCGCGGCGGTCATTTACGCCAACATTTTAAAGAAACGGGGCACCCGATAGGTATGTTTGTGTTCTTATTAGATAATGCCTACCTATGACGTAGTCATTTTTATTGTGTATTGTGGCCGATTCTAAGAAATGTGTTTTATTGATTATTATTCTACAGTTTGCGATCTTACATCAGGAGCTCTTTATTGTTTTAAATGCACTGACTACATATACGATCCGGACGTTGTTACGTTAAATCGTTTTAATTGGCGACGACTGTACCAAACTCGTGGGATTCCGTACGACCCACTCATCAATGGTGTTCCGTTTTCTGACAGATACCTGCGATACGGTGGAACGTCGGGGGTGTGTATGGTTCCAGATGCCACCTACGGAATGAGAGGACTTGTCAACTTGGGTCACACGTGCTTCATGAATTGTATAATTCAATCTCTGATTCACACGCCCCTCCTACGAGACTTTTTTCTGTCGTCAAAAATTGATTGCAAATCGGAGAAGCATGATTCCAAGATGCAAAAGCCGTGTATAATCACACCGTTATTTGAGCTGTTTCAAGAGTTTTACAATGGGTCCAAGACCGCTTTAAGTTTGCACAATCTTCTTCCTAAAATCTGGGATAACGCAGCCCATCTCGCAGGTTACGAGCAACAAGACGCACACGAATTTTTCATCGCAATTCTGGATGCTTTGCACCTTCATTTCGCATCGAACTTTGTTGGAACAACATGCTCATGTGTTGTAGACATAATATTCTTAGGACGACTCCAGTCTGCTGTTACATGCACTGTTTGTGGGTAAGTTGTTATGACACACCTACTTGGTTACTAACAGTTTATTATTATTGTGATGCTAAATATTACAATTTGAAACGTTTTTAGGCACAAAAGTATTACGGTGGATCCATTTTGGGACACTTCACTCGACATTATTTCAGACGTAAATGACCCGAAAAGATCTATAGAACTGGAAGATGTGCTAAGACGCTATACCCGAGTAGAGCACCTCGGACCTGGAAGTATGATCCAATGTTCAGACTGCGGACGTAAAACTGAATCCACGAAACAACTGCATTTTCAAGTTCTTCCCATAATACTCTGTTTACACCTAAAACGCTTTGAGCATTCGAACACGGCTACGTGCAAGAAAATAGATACCTGCGTGCGGTTTCCGGAAAAGTTGGATCTGTCTCCATTCATGACAAGCAATAACAATGGTCAACCCCCAAACAGCAGCTTCTCTTCAATGTTTCACACTCACCACAGTCATCATCATTCGTACCACAAAAGTGCGAAACGACACAAGAGTAACATGTCCACATGCTCACATGGCAGAACTCCAAGCTCGAGTTGTGTGTCATTTCACGAACGGAACGCGAATGCCCAACGGTGGTATCATCTCTACGCAGTGGTAAATCATATAGGTTCCTTCGAAGGTGGTCATTACTACGCCTACATTAAACACGGCCCTAATCTTTGGTTCAAATGTGATGATCATATTATAACTAGAGCGTCTAGGGATGAAGTGCTTAATAGTCCAGGTTATCTGCTATTCTATCATAAGGCAATTCTGCCCTATCATGAGGCTTCGGACCCGTTTCCAGCAAACTAATTTCACCTAAATTTTCTAAAGTATCTTATTATTTCGGTTTGACTTAAATTATGATTGGATGGTGGAGTTGATAAAAAAAGGTAGAAGTCACAATAAAAAAATAAAAATGAAGAGTTGTTTCTTTATTTTAGGTTAATTTATTTTCCCGTTGCTAGTCTATCCGCTCATACGATAAAAACATATTTGCATAATACAGAGATGGATATAATGAAGAAATAGAATAAAGAATACATAATACGCAGAAATCGCTGTACAAACACACATTCACATACTCAGTAAAAAATTTAAGATTTCGATTTAAATGTATTTGTATTCATAACCTAAAATTTATCAGCGGCACGAGAAGCCATAGTCCTCAGCGTTCCGTAAACTTTTGATGGCGGTGTTCCGAGAATCAGGTTACACACCGCTCGTTTCGCCAGCTGAATATTTTCGTATGATCCGAGAATGTGGAGTTTTGAATCTGCCAGCACAATTCGAGTCTTTGTCGCGTTTTCAATCGTAAACTTGGTTCGTCCTCCTTTGCCTGCGATTCTGCCGATTGCTCTTGCCAAATGATCTCCTTTTAATGGCTTCACATCTTGAATTTCGAATGTGTCAATGAACAAATTCTCGAGTCGAATGAGAGCCAAAGCATCCTCCACAGCAAATCCATAAACAAACGCTTGAACGAAATCAACAGCCTTCTGAAGGTAGCTCGGATCTTTCACGTTTTCCCCAGCACGAATTTCCACCTGTCGCTTTTTCAGATTGAAGCGAACCTGAAGTTCCAAATGTTCCACAAGAGGAGTGACGATGTTTTTCCATTGTTCTTTCAACGGCGAATAGCGATGTGAAGGCACCGACACCTTGCGAACTTCCCATTTGGACTCATTCACCGAAGACGCTCCATCAACATCCATTTCATTTTGCTTGTCTCCAGTGCTGTTTGTTGAAAACGAACGGGACCGTTTTTCTCCAGCTCCCTTTTTCCCTTTTGCTGGCTTCGTGGAAGCTGTGTCCATTTTGTCACTCTCCATCTACAAAATGAATCAATGCAAAGATATTAATAAACGCACCCTATCTTTTTATCTAAAAAATTCACCTTCCTCCACAAACTATTGTACTCTATTTTAAATATAATTAGTAAATCATCTCACCGTTTTTGCCTTGATTACAAATTAATTGATTAAGAAGATTCGATTGTCACACGTGCAGCCTTTCACACGAGATTTCACTCACAAATCTTCTCGACTAAAACACATGCCGTGTCTGAAAACTTGGGAAAGAGTACGCTCGGGCAATTGCAAGATCTTTGAGACAACTCAATGACTTCACATGTGTGAATGCTGTTGTTCGCTACTATTTACATAAAACTGAGCGAGCGAGACAGACTTTTTGTTATACAAAGCTCAATGCACACCTGATCGACGGATCATGTGTCTGTGTGGCTGGTTGAAGCTGGCTGTCCTATCGCAAATATAATTTCCAAAATTTTTCCATAAATCTGAGTTTTCATTTTTTTTCTCTAAAAGGTGAAAGTCCAAGAAGTGTCAGCCACTTGAATGATTTCTCAGTGTGGGTAGTCATATATTAGCATATAGACAATATTTAATCTGAACCCAAAGGAACAATTGGAGAGACCTAATTAAATTATTGGATCAGTCAGCAAATCAGGTTTGGAAAAAATAGTGCTTCTCTGTTGTCTGTTGCTGAGTTTCTTACTCGAACTTGTGCACACTTGAATTCAGGTTGTTGGGACTAATGGATAGTTTGGTATTTTAGCACTGACCTGATTGTTGGAGATTTCAACGAATGTCTAATGTTGTCGCGAGAATCGCTGCAAAAAGAATGGCGGAATTAGCTGAGATTGCAAATAACGTTTGCATTGTTCATGAGAGAATTGCTGCGGCTTGTCTGAAACGAACTCCCGTATGGAAATTTTGTTATTTTCTTTCATTTTTTTTTTGTTTTAGAGAGCAACGCGAATTATTTTAAATGCAGGGATTCTTACATTTTTTAAGGAATTACAAGAAGTGTGTGAAACACCGAGACTGGTAGCTGTTTCTAAGAAGAAGTCGGTTCAACACTTGGTGGAAGCATACAAAGCTGGCGTAGAACACTTTGGCGAGAATTATGTTCAGGAAATTGCAGATAAAGCGAGTAGCCCAGAAGTAAATTGGTTAACATTTGATCTTGCATAAATTGGTCTGCCAATGGTATTATTTCATTTCAATATAAATATTTACATGCCAATTCTCTCAAATGATTTTAGATGGAAGGCTGTCCCAACATTAAATTCCACTTTATTGGCCACCTCCAAAAGAACAAAATCAACAAACTCCTTCAGGCCGGTGATAAACTCTACATGATTGAAACAATTGACTCAGAAGGCCTGGCAAAATCTGTGAATGATGCCTTAGCTCGTCAAAAATTCTCTAATCCAATGAATGTGATGGTTCAAATTAATACAAGCGGTGAAGATGGTGAGTTTGCGACACGAGAAATGATATTACAATTTGCCCAGAGATAAAAAATCGCGTAATAATGAAAAATAGTACTATCTATCAAATCTATCTACAGCCAAGAGTGGTGCAGAACCTGATGCTTGTGTGGGTCTGGCCAAATATATCATGGAGGAATGTAAGCAACTTAATCTAAAAGGCTTGATGACAATTGGGTCTTTTGAGCATAGTCACAGCGAAGAAGAAAACCAAGACTTCAAGGTAATTGGATGGTTTTCATTTATTCTAAAAACTGAACACCCTCTTCTGCTCTATATCTATGTAAGCATTATTTATTGAAATCTAATTGATTATAGACACTAGTTAGTTTGAGAGAGAAACTGTGCCAGGAACTGAATCTAGACAGGAAGAATGTTGAGCTATCAATGGGAATGTCGGCAGACTACGAAGAAGCGGTAAGATATCTGATCATAATAATGCAAATTATGTTGTTTTAAATCATACAAATATAAAGTTGACTTGACTGCTTTTTCACGTAGATTATTCAAGGAAGTACAAATGTTCGTGTTGGCTCATTCATTTTTGGTGCCAGACCACCGGCAAAATAGATGCAATGTGATTATTTGATATAATTAAATCAATGTATATATAAATTATTGTAGATGCCATCTCCAAACTGGAGAATATAAGTATCCAACATTGTAAAAAAAGGATCATTCTCGCGGTATTTACTGATTAACAATGACAATAAGACTAAAGACAACCGGTGAATTGTATAAATAAATTAAATTGATCGGATAACTCCACAAATTGTCAGGTTCTGAATACGAATTTTTACATTAAATCCAGAGTCTGGATTCCAGACATCAAAATTGCATTGGGTTTTTAACAGGTCATATCATATTATGCAGCATGCATAAAACAACATTTCTTTAATTAAGTAGGTTTTTTTATTTTTGTTTCTTATCTTCCCATTTTTTGCTGATAGGGTGTTGTTCATGGTGCGAAACCAGTCTGAAGAGTACGGCATGGGGCACAATAAGAATAAACAAATTGTTAAACCAAAAGTTGATACTAGTCCATTCTGATTTATATTCGGAGGGCGTTTGCGGATCTAATGCCAATCCTATTACCGAAAACTGGCCCTAGATATAGTTTATATAGGATAACAATTATGATACATAGTAGGAAATTTACCTGCACATAAATAAATTGGCATAGGTATACGAAATTCACAGTACCTGCATCATTACACCTGCATGAACCAACGTCATTTCCCACAGAAAAGCTGGCACATTTCCACAAAGTAGATACATGCTTGTTACTACCTGTACTGGTGTGAGATACAGCAAATACACAATAGCCTGAATCATAGGAAACGGTGCTGGATCGTCAAACAGGAAGGATGGTTCATGCTTAAGAAATCCCCAAAAGTCAACTCCCGCAGTTGTCGGTGCTAGTGCTACCTGCAAAAATAAACCCTCAACACAGTGAAAGCGGAACTCTTATACATACAAGCTCTGCAACACTTTAAATACTTACACAGCTTTTAGCAAGTATAATGACCGCACTAATTGTCAAACTCGTTGAAAGGAAAAGATCGGCGAGCATCATTGTTATGCTTCTCTGCTTGGTTGAATTCCATTTCGGAGCTTCTTCTTGCATAAGGCACCTAATTGAACGCATCTCGTTTAATACATTTAATCTCGTAAGTAGTTGTTGAAACAATAATCACAATAAAGTTTAAGCTTTCTCTACCTTCTCAATGCATATATTGGGAATATAACGTAAGGAACATTCAAAAATGAGCAAAACGTTGGAGAGTGGCGTCCGGAAAAGATTCCCAGGAGTAGCACAATCATCGAGTTAATTATCCCGGCAGTCCAATACAAACCAAGGGATCTCCAGTTCTTGCTTTCAAATTCCATTTCAACTTCATTTAGGAAATCGGGCAAAATCATTACAGCTTTCAAAAGCACTTTGCAAATTGTTTCTAATTACCCATTTGAAACAAGATAAACCAAACCGAGGTACATCGGGAGGAAGCCAACTCCATCAAAGAGAGCTATCGCTATAATATTTATGCATTCAAATGATTTGCTAATGAACTCTAAAACTTTCTTACTACATAGTTGCAAGTCACAATCGTATCAATGAGTGGAAATGAAAAAACCTACCTGAACCCCATGGGCTGGCTAAGTAAGGTTCGCCGAGTTTCAAGTATTCCGACATAAAATTATGAATCAGTCCATTAAACTCAAGGGTGATAATCAAATCGACCACGGCGGTGAAAGTGAAGAGGACAGCACCTAAAACAGAACATGAAAATCGGAAATCTCTTAGATTATTGGAAAATGATTTCTCCAGCCAGGAATGAGCTCCTGATGAAATAAACTGAATTCTGCTACTCTCAAATTAACGACTCGTGCTTAAAACAGAGTGCCAATTTCTCCTTTGCTTTCTTCCTTTCCAAAATGAAAATACTTGGCATTGGCAACCATGTTTTTGATTACAAGAAAGCGATTGCGGAGAGGGAACGAGTCCAATTGTTTCTTTTTTCAACGCTTTGGGCATTCCTTTATTGCTGTATTTTATTAACGCTATGGCTTACCGTAATAAACGACATCATTTATATAGCTAAATTTAGCCACAACGGCGACTACTGCGGTAAGAATGAGGAAGGCGTAAGCCATCATCCAGAACGGCCGCGCCTATTTTATGTTAAAAAACCAGAACATTGCATGAAATAATAATAATTTGTTAATAGATAAGCTACCTTGTTGCTTCTAAATGACACCTACCTAATGCATGTATGGAAATGAAAGTAAGTTACTGGCACTTTTCCTTTAAAAAAATCACGTATCACCGGAAAAAGAATTGATCGTTTTACATGTCAAAGAAAATCTACTGCTCTCCTCCAACATCTTCTTTGGTGGTCTGTTGCTGCATTGCATTACAATTACAATTACAATGCTCTTCCTGCTCACTATTCTACTCTTTTATAAAATTTAATATTGTATAATTCATATTCATGCAACCTCAATAAGGCATACATACGTGACAGACAAGAAAGAGAAAGTAAAAAAGTGGAAGAAAAATATTTGCTGAATAAGCAATGTTAAGGGAGTGAATGAAGCTACTCCATCAAGGAAACAAATGGAGCAGGTGTGTGCGAACCGTGTGTGCGAAGTGCTGCCGATGCTGGCCCTTATCTTAATGGAACACTTCCCAGTTCGATTTTAATGTAGTCTCATTCATAATAAGAGCAAATTGATGAGAGTTCGACTTGTAAGGAAGCTCTTAATCATAATCAGAATGAAAAACACTATAAAAGAGCAGATAAATTTTTTTCCATACATGTCGGAAAAAATGAAATCACTAGAGCTGTCCACTTGCTGACTTGCTCTTCCTTATGGATATATGTTGCATGACTGGGAATCGTGTAGAGAAAGCTGAATTGCCTGACAATGATGTGGAGGTACTTTCCACGCATGGAGCTACTATAATCAAAATGGAGTCATCATCAAAATCAACGAATTGTTCTATAAAAACGTACAATGTTATCTTCAAAAAAAGCGTTTACCTCAAACTTTCGGAACCCTGTCTTTGTATGATGTCGTTAGTTAGAAAAGAAACGAGCAATAATGGAGCGTAAGCCATTTTGTGAGTGTACGTGAATTTTCGGATAAAAAGTTTATTTGATCACGAGAATTTTCTCCCATGAACTTACCGTTTGATCGATTCCTTCAAAGGCATTATTGAAGATGTATGTAATTGGCCACGATAGGAGACTGACGAACACCGCCAATTTGACGTGATAAAGAGAAGCATCCTTGTTGAAATTAGCTGCTTGCTTTCCCATCTGCTCCCCTGCCATTCCCGCGGAGTTCTTCTTACGATTAAAGCTTCCTTCATATGACGCTTTCCCCATTTTTGGCGACTTATGTTATTTTCTGTAAATTAAATTGTATATTTTATTAGTTCGTATAATACTAACTCCTATCACCGGTTACCTATTAATTTAATAATGCAAACTGAAACATTTTATGTCGGGATTTTTAAGAAATTTCTCTTTACTATGATATCATCATTATTCTAGTCAGTCACTTAACTTATCGTGGAACGTGACAATACGAACACCTGTTACCATCTGATAACTAAACATGCCACCTGAATCAGCAGCAGCGCAACGTTCAGTAAAAGACTTCTCTCTGACAGCTCTGCGGGCATAAAATGTTCCACATGCTTGGAATAATAATGCTTGAACGGATCGCGAGTCACGATTGAGACTGTCAGATAGTAAATGGATGGAGATGGTATCGAGATCAGCGTTCATCGAGAAACTGTATCAGTTCCATAAGCTTACATCTTCGAGCAGCATAGAATAACAACGCAACCATCCACTGAACAGGTGAAAACTGCAATTAGTTAATTACAGATAGCATTATAAATCTTATTTCAACCTTATTAATCAACATAAATATATTTCTTTTAAACACATACAACATATGAACCTCGCATTTCATATTCAAATCTGAATTTCTTTGTCTTTTCGACGGCGCATCGTCCAGTGGATTTCTGGGAGAGCAGGAATCAGATCAGGAGATGAACACTGAAAATAGGTTTCCGGATTTGCACTGACACTGACGGTTGACTGAAATTTGGAAAAGAAAGCCAAACATACGTTATATTTTCATTTTTACAGTTTCATTATATTTTTGCATTGCCATTTCATATTATCACTATCACTCGATAAACATAAATAAAAATCCTACATGAAGAATGTCAGAAGTGACCCTATGACCCTGTGATGTGTCAGCGGGAATTCTTCTTCCGATCTGGAAGCCGAAAAAGCGACATGACACAACAACCACCGCCGCCGCTCTCCACCTGCACTTTCCACCGCACCGCAATACGTGCAGTAGCTGCAGAGAGCTAGTCTAATTTTTATGAGTTACCTCTTTATTAAAAGACAAGATGAAATGCACGCTTTAGTAAGCTTGTGATGAATGGAATCGTTGAAATGAAGTAGGTTCACATTAGCGATGTGTGTAGGATAAAGTAAAAGGGGTTTATTGAATCCAAGGAAAACCACACTCATACATGAGTCCAAAACTTAACTGCTGAGTGAGACGCAGCTCACAATATATATAGTGTTATCGTTAGATAAATGAATTTATTCCCGTATACCTCTTTTATATTACTAAGTATTGTACGGAATAAATTCCGTCTGTAAACCTATTTAATATTCTTATCATTGATAATTAGCTATTAAACTCAATGAAACCATGCAATAAATTGTATTGTATACCGTCCTGTGTATTAGGTCTATCTCGAATTTATTCATTATAAAAACTACATGTTTATCCTAAATCTGTACCGTAGAACTCCCTGGCCCTGAACTACCTATATAAATATATATGCCTAAATACCATGTATACCGTCCTGTGTATTAGGTCTATCTCGAATTTATTCCTTATAAAAACTACATGTTTATCCTAAATCTGTACCGTAGAACTCCCTGAACTACCTATATAAATATATACATATGCCTAAATACCCTAGTTAAATGAACAAGATGTTACCTTCATCACGTCATGTTATTACGCATATCTTCCATTATTTAAGTAATTCCATTATTCTTTTAAGAAACTGTTTATCAAATGCTGGTATGTCGTATCCTCGTGAATAAATCTCCTTCAGTGGTACATGCTCACATAATGACTGGTGGAGATTTTTAATTAAATGGAATACAATTAAATATAATATTTTATTAATGTTTAATTTTTGACACACGCTTTTCGATATACATATATAAATCAACTCAATTTTTCTAGTAAATATTTATTAGAACTACCACAAGCTTTATGTTGTTGAATGTATTGAATTAAAATTAAACCTTAATGTATCGGCATTTAAATGCTATAGATAAATTGATACCACTCAGCTATGATATTGTAGTATATTTGAATAAAAGTTTAAGAATTGTTACTTGAAGTTACAGAGTTAGTTGATTTATTAATTTTGGACATTCACTACTACAATTAAACATGTACACATTATTGCTTCAGAGAACATCACAATTGTCAAAAGCCACATTACAAATATATCACGTTTATATGTAAAAATGAAATTATTTAGTTTCACCTGTAAATTTTCGAATAATACATATTTTTTAAATTCACCAATATTCGTATTTTGTATTAAAGTAGTGTAGCCTGAATTGAATTAAGCACGTAGTGCAAAAAAAATGTTTTTAACATTTGTTGTTATTAATAATTGTTAAAACCTGCTTCTCGACAGTTACATATTAAACTTTAAAACATAACCAGTTTTATTTTCACCAATAAAAATCTACAATTCTCCAACTACTCACTTTGTTGTTCTTTGACCGTTGTAGGCAGATGGTAATGAATATTCCAGTATTTCAGCGGAGGCCATTGATGATGTTCAATCCAATCGAATGATGATCATGATGGAATGAATTTTCAGAAACATCTGAATAATACTACATAATTATGTGTCAAAATCGAAGACTAAAATAAAATAAAGTGCCATATAAATAAATTTAAAAAAATACGTTATCAGTATATCAATCGTGTCTTTTGCAATTTTGTTCATAACATACACCTTACCCACTTACCTGTTTTTTTGTCACTTGAGAATCACTGCAAAAATTGTCTTTCTAGGAGATTCCCCTGTAAAATATTGATTGTATATATTCAAAATTATTACTTTTCTTTAAAGCTAATATATGACTATATTAGTATATTATGTAACATAAACAACTGATGGCAATGCCATATTTGCAATCATGGCATATTTGTAAGCATAAGCAGTAAAAAGTCAGACTGACAATCAACATCAACCTGATCAGAAATTCCCCTGCTTGTTTCAAGCCAACCCGTGCAAAATTCATTTAGCAAACCTGAAGCTACTTTGTTGCGATCAGTCGCTGTTACGTGTGAAAACTGAAAAGTTGAATTTACCTAAATAAAGTTATAAAGATGATTATTTTTTAATAACCTTGACTCAAATCTGTGATGATAAAGACTGTTATTGTGGGCAAATGCTATTATGCATGACGAGACGAATGTTTCGTTGTTGTTGAAGAAGAAAG
>VYYJ01003701.1:0-15723 GCA_021029165.1 Cyphoderus albinus
GAACCCAGTAGAAGGAGGAAATAAATAGAAAATGTGAAACGAGAATTGAATTGGTTCGGTAGTCCGCTTACGTTGTGTCATTTATTCATTCTCGTTGCATTAAACAGTCAGTGGGGCTACGCAATATTATCTGTTAACATTATTGAGCATGTTCACGGTAGATTTATAGGTATAATTATGTAACTTCCATTTTACTAACTTTATTTCTCGGCTAGGCCATGTTTTATTAAACGTACAAAGAAGAATTCCTCGCAATCAGTAAGAATACGCGATAGGCAAAGGCGTTGGGCAAAGTGAAACTGTGTGTGCTTTCAAATGACGATGATGAAGCGAACATTCGTTTGCTCTTGAGCTCCGCTCTGAACAAATTCCTCCCAAAAAGGATGACTCAGAGGAGAGTGAGAGGAGCGGAGCCAGCGAGAAAAAGGATGGAATGGATGATGTGGATCTTCTTTGTGCTGCCATCATTTTCGGTTTCTAATGCGAATGCGATAGAGGTAAAAGGCATCATAGAAAGCGACTCTCTCCTTTGCGTGGCGTTTTGTAAAAGTGTAGCGTAATATAGAAAATACTATTACTGCCGTCAGATTCACCACACACATTCATCTTATCTTCATCCTATTTTTCTTTCTTCATGTCGGTGTCGGTGTGCTGTGGACCCACCAGTTCTCTCCTCTCTCATTCATCCACTAACTCAAACTTACTCTCAGAGAAACCAGAGTTTAGCTAACAGAGATGCACACACAAACGGCGATCCTCTATAGTCTTGAGCTTCCACTTCCATCCCCGCGTTTTCGCCTACTTATTATCATTCGCGTTTGTGATTGCTACCTATCGCATAAGCAGGAAGGAATTGAGAGAAGAAAAAGTGCTGGAGACGAGTATGTTACTTTTTCCTAGCATTATCATCGTTCCGGGTTTTGCATGCATTCAGTCAACCCTGAGATGGCAAGCTAGCTGGAATGAAAAAGGTAGGAAGTAGGAAGAGAAACACAGTATTAGAGAAAATGCTGGCACTCTTGTTTTTTATCCTGTGCGCTTTCTCTAAATAAGATTTTCTCCTGCTTTACCCCCTTTCAGTTTCGTGTCTCATGTGCGGTGAACAATGTGAAAGCATCTGGGTTTTTCTGTCGACTCCTCATCATGTCTTAGTTACAGATGTGTGTTTGCACAAGCTATGTACATCCATAAAATGGAGAATGAGCTTAGTCATCAGTGCCATCGAAATGAGGGAATCAGGGAGATTTCCAGAAAGCAGCTTGAATAGATTTTGAAGATGAATAGTTGCACAAGGACATAAATGTCAAAGTTAAAGAGCAGTGTGGAGCTAAGCATTATTGTAGATGAAGCAAACAGAGTAATTTTGTATCGCGAGTGTTCCTAGTGCGATGTGTAATCATCATCACTCTAGAGGAGCGCACATTTACCAGACGGAGGAGAATGGGAAATGTGGGTGAGACATAGTTCGTTCTCAGCTCTAGCAGAAGTTATAAACTCTCATGTCGTCTGGTGTAAGCAGAATTTTTAAGTTTTAGGATATTGTTATTGCCTGAGACTGACGCAACTCGAGGGTCTGTAAGAGAAAAGAAGTGCTTCAGTTCAGTGCTCAGTTGTGTATTGTGTCTCTTTTTATGAACTTTCAAAGCTTAGCTATTGTTAGTTTGCACTATGTGGAGGCAGATTAAAAGATATCATCTTGCCATCAGCTCCATTAAGTTACTTACTTACAACAGTTAATTTAGTCATTGGAGGCCTACGGATTTATCATTATTGTGACAGTGTGCTGGAGATTGTGTAGCGGAAAAGGTAATGAACCGTTCCAAAGCCTCATTTCTTCCAACGTTATTTTTTGTTCTCTCATTAATGTGATGAGAGCGAAATGTGCTCTTTTTCGAATTAAAAACGTGTAGCTAACATAAGATTAAGGTATGGCTTGAGCTTTTCATCTCCTTTTGTCAAACAAAAGAAGAAAATGAATCCTCGAAGCAGTGCAACGAAAAATCATTAAAGCGGAATGATGACATTCCCTCCTTCGTTTTAAAGAGTCCTTTTAAATAAGCGATGTTTGTCTGTCAGTGCCAAAAAATGTAGAATTTTGGGAACGCAATTGTAAGTCATTGTGAAAAGAAATAGAAAAAAAAAATAATGTGAAAAGCATTTTTTGCCTAACTCCAGACAAAGCTACCGAAAGCGAGGTTTCTGTTTCTGGCTCTGTGCCGTAGTTCCATGTTGTTTGTTTGTTGCTGGTTGCATTGTCACGTTCTCACGGACGACTTTACGGCAACAGCCTCGGTAATAATAATTACTTTGGCACGAACCACAACATATTAAAATATGTGTCCTATTCTATTTATTCATAGGAGACAGAAAACGATGAAGTAGTTGTTTTTAACTTGGTGGTGTGCTTGGGTGCATATAAAATTTCTCTTCTTTCACCGGTTATTTAGACAATAAATACTAACAAGAGGCAAGGCATATAAATTTTACTTAGAAAGCGCAAAAAATATGGCAGTGAGAACGATTTTTAATTTCCTGTGAGTGAGAAGAGTAAAAACTGGGAAAAGCAAATGGCGTTAATAAAGGCATAACTTTACGCGAGTGAAAGATTGCTCTTTCATTGTTATATATTAAAAGCGTGTAGGTATTAAGAGAAATGCTGTGAAAAAATCACATTTATTTCCCGAGGAGTAAATCGTTTTGGTTTTATACCGTGTTGCGGTTGTTGTGTACTTTGCGAGATGGGAAAAAAGCTTCGTAGCTCCATTACGACGTAATTAAAGTGTACTAAATTGTGTAAAATGTGAGCTCAGTTTTTGTAGCGTGATGTGTTTTTGTGTATTAAGGTTCGAAACCGACGGCGTAGGCTGTGGAGAACCGGTGGTTGGAGTTCCAGAGTATCCTGTGAGTCTCCTTGGGGAGGCAAGCCACCATCATCATGGGAATGCCGACTTTGATGCCACAATGGCCCAGATCGACATTGAAGATTTTCACTCGGAAGATATTCTGCTGAGACTTCCTCCACTTTGTGCTTCCGACCTTCAAGTAAGTGCTTCACCTTATTCAGTTTCATAACGTTTAGTTTTATTAAACCAGGCCACATTTCCACATTTGATTCTGTGTTTTGTGAACATGAAACGTTTCTTGTTTGTTTAAATCCTCGGTGACTCTGTGATGTAATAGTCACATTTGCCTCTTGCTGCAAAACATAATAATATTACTTAACCTCATTCATTCATAATGAAATACTCTTTGCTCTCCATTCTAATGGAAATGGACGAAATGAAAATATTTTATGAGCAGAGTCAAAAAAAATGTTTTAGTACCGTACTAAATTTTTCAACTGTGCCTTAAGCGATGAAACAGTTCATTCATATGAAATGGAAATGACATGACTTTGACATGTGGTTTGAAAATTTGTATAAATTCTCGAATGCTGCTGCACTAGCAGTCGGCTGTCATCAGTCAAAACCATCGCCAAAATTTATTTTTTTCCGACTTACAAGAAAGTTGTTCTTGAAAGTTCGACATGCAAATGACCTCTTTGAGCTCAGTCAGATTCTAATGGCTCATACATTAGCATTAGTTTGCATCTATGATGTAATGTATTATTTTAATTCTGAATAATGTAAGTAAAAATTTTGGCAATGGTCTAAATTTTTTTCATGAATCTCTCTTTCTGTATTACATTTCCTATTTTTTCTGTCTTGTCTTGTTTTCATTCCTGCTGCGCTCTTCATCAACTCCTCATTTTTCTGCTGCACTCCAACTAACGCCAACTCACTCTTCTGTCTTCTTGTCTTTCTTCATCACTGCTGCCACCAATTTCCACATCACTTGCTAAATTCCATCTTCATTTCCTGCATAATGTTTCATGCAACTGGTCAATGTGCGCAGCAAGGGGAAACTATTGCAAGCATAACTGGCTCGATATTACAGCATCTTGAATTTGAAGACTCGATGACTAAATCCGTAATTTTTCCATAATTATTTTCTCCGTAATTTTATTCCATAAGATTTACATACTATTAATTATCCAAAATTATATGTGTGTGCATTTTTATGTAGAATGAAGTTGTCATTAATTTGTCTTCTTTGGTTGCATAAAAAGTAGAGTTCAACGAGAACTATGTAGAACACATTTAAATTATTAAGCAGTATTACTCATAAATATGTCTGATATTTAAACGCAGGAGGAAGAGCAAAATGCGCAGTCGATGGACATGTCGATCTGCAAATCGGAGAATTTATTTTCTCCGATGAACGAAAACCAGGAGGCTCTACCGCTCTCCACATTCAGCACAGATTCATTGGATACCCGAGCCGGGGAAATACTAGCCACATGCATGACAAACCGAAACAACTATACTATAGCATTCCATGGAGAAGGCATGGAGGAGTCGAACACCTCCAGCACATACAAGACAGCCCCGGGAGAGGTGAACTCTCCATCCTCAGATATAATGGAAAACGACAGTGGCATGATGACAAACTGGAGACAAGTGACTTCGAACAATTCCGTGGGCAGCCAGAGGGGCAGCGTGGATAACAACAATGGCAGCAACGAGTCGAGTACCGGAGGGAATACTGGGAGTGGCACTTCCAACAATAACAACTCCACCACGAGTCGAACAAGCACAACGAGCTGGACTACGAAACGCTCTCTCATGACTCAGAGTTGTCCACATCCTCCGCGAAACAATAATATGATGATCACAGCCAACAACCTGGGTCTCCTCAGGACAAATCCAGCAGCCGCAATCAAGCTCTTTGACATACAAAATGTGCAAACAGTTCAGTTAGCACAAATTTACCAGAGACATCGCCAGCACAAACAACAACTGTTGGCAGGCTCCATGACGGACTCGGGGTCTTTGACAAATAATAACAGTAATAATAACAACAACAATACCGCTTCCATTTCCCCCGCGGCTAACAACATCGCATTAATGATGACGTCTGGATCAGGCTCCAGCCTTTCCTCGGGAAGACACAACACCCCACAAATATTGGAGGAGTCATGGAATAACAACCGAAATCCTACAATGATACCCCCTACAACCCCACACCCATCACCACCACAATCATCATCATTATTACGGGAAGTACAACAGATCTCGGAGACATTCCTCGTCGACAAGTACCTCATCCTCTTCCCAGCCCACCACGACGCAGCTAGCTGACGCAGTACGAAAATTGCGAAGTATCGAAATACAAACGTCGATTACACTCGTTACCCCATCTCATCTCCATCAAAAACTCTACTCTGCGTCAACAACTCCCAGCAATGATACTACCAGGAGAGTCAAATGTCTCCACGCAAAAGAGTAATCAAGCCAGTCAAAGTCATCATCTTTATCATCAACAATCAGCCTCAACCACTCACTCGCATCAGCCTCCTCCAGTGTACATTTGCTATCCCAGCTATACGCTTCCTGACTTGCGATTTTTGGAGCAGCAGCGACCTAAAAATCCGGTAATCCTGATGCCCCAGAGGTACAAAACCACATCAGGGAAAGGAGTTAATAGAACACAAACCTCAATGCAATGTCCTGGAAGTAATGGAGGCGGCGGTATTCATAATGGCGGAATTCATCAGTATAATAATATTCCAAGGGGACGAAGACCTTTGTCTTGCAATGACATTGAGAATTTACGATCACGAGATTTAAGTCATGTAATAGATTGGCCATCACTAAATTTCCTTTTGCCGAAAGAGTACCAGGCCATCTTGGCGGAAATCAAACCTCCCGAGAAGAGAGAGCAGCGAGATGACTCTGAAAAGGAAACGGCGGATATTAAAGAAGAAAGTTGCAGTCAGAATTACAATGGCGGCTACAACTCTGCTAATAATAATGCCGGAGCCGCCTGTTCTAAAATTGAAGACACAGCGGGAAGTGGAATTGGAAGTGCCGCTGCTGCTGCAGCATTAGCAGCGGCTGGAGAAAGTCCAGTGATTCTGAGAAAGAGGATCAATGGAGGTGGCAGAGCGCACCCTTCCAAGAGATACAGCATGAATGACGCAGCAGGGTTCCTCGGTCAATTTCAACAAGGAGCTGGAGTCGGTGTCGGCATTAACAGAAATCGAAACGGATTGGCAGAAAAGTTTAAAAGATTTTCACTTCAAGAAACTCTTCCAGAAGTTGCTGAGATTACCTCCGAAATTGCAAAGAACTTGGAACAACTAGAAAGTTTGGCATTGACTGCTACCACGGGGGTTGTGGGGTCACACCACAATGAGCACAGTCATCACCACCATCATCATCAACACCACCACAATACTCATCATTTTGAAGACACAATTGTTGAGTCTTTGCAGGCGAATAACAATAACACTGCATTTGATAATAACATTCCAAGTTTCACCGGAGGCATTTCTTCGTCTGAAGAGTCGACCACGAGTAGCAGCAACCTTCATCCGCATCATCATAAGCGTGTGCCTACCAACACGCCAAAGCAGACGTCTTTTGTCGACTTTGACAATCATTTCCAATTAAGGAATCATGCTTTCTTTGATGACGGAGGGGCAGCGGCTGCAGCGAGAATTATAGCTCACGTTGCTCCAATGTGTCCCGGTACCACAGGCAGCAAGAGTGGACAACATCTGCAAAAGGCTCCGATTGATATGGCTCAGAAGCAAAGTAAGTTCCTGGGATGCAAGGCACGTGGCAGCCGGCTTAAAAATGATTTACAATTTGTACAACACCTGCAAGTTTCCATCTTCATGGGAGAAAGCATTATTATATTGATGAAAGTTTTTTAGAACTTGGCTCCATTTCATTTATTTTTTGTTTGTTTTTAGGCTTGACAGATGCTGTAGCAGCTGCGGTCAATCAAATCCAGTCAGTTTGGGAAACGACACAAGCAGTGAAAAACGTGACCGGAAGTGGTGGTTCAAATTCTTCCTTTGGGGGCGGTGACAACAAGAATCGATTGACTCCAACAAGCGACACAGCTGGAAATTTCGCAGCTCAATGTTTAGGATCTCCGCACAAAAGCCTTCAGCAGAGTATAATGTCACAGACACCCGCTGGCAAAGTGGTTCTCGAGAGTTTGTGCCCAGCCTTGTATTCCCTTTTGAGCGATGGTCTTTGTCCCTTTCTCGATACTATTTTTGGGAGAGTTCCAAACACAGTTTGGAGAGTCGTCGAAGCGTCCATTCAATATGGTCAGTATAATCAAAAAATAATGTTGAGGGTGTGCGGTGAAAGTTTTTCTTTGCTTTCTTTTTTGTTTCAAAGCATTTTTACGATGTTTGTGTTGTTTTTACGTGACAATGAATTATGCCTGACTTTTTCTATTTTTATTTTATAGGACCAACCGCGCAGTCACTCAACGAGCTCGTGCTCCGAATAAATAGCGAAGAGTTACTTGCGGAGGGACCGATGAAGTTCAACGCTTTTATTTGCGGCTTGCTCAAGTAAGTAGAGCGGTATTTTTTCTGTCTCCGTTTTTCAATAAATCAACTTGCTTTTATTTGGGTCGTTGCGACTGAGGGATTTGAGTTGCACTACAAACGTCATTTATTTTCACATTTCCAGTTAGAAAACAATAACTAAACGTCCAAATAATTTTGTTCTTTCCTTCTCAAAAATTCACAGCCTTCGGAATCTCGGTTCGTGGATGACATTCCTCCGAACAAAGGAGCGTCTTCTTCGTACTCACTATGAGCCGGACGCTTTCATGTATTTGTGTAACACGACCACAAGATTCCTGTATGATCAAATGTTGGTCAACATGCATCTGTTGTCGAAAACTCCATTTCCTGCATTCCAACTGGACATTTTCCACGAAACAAAACTTCTTCATCAGAGCATGAACCCTGTGACGCCCACCAAATCCCTCCCTGCCTCGTTGCCAGTGTCGCGGAAGAATTCAGTGAAAGGTTCCACTCGCTACAACTCTAGTGGAACGGCTTCCTCTGGCAGCACTCCGAGAAAATCCACCTCGGCTGATGCGCGTCCAGCGAAGACACAATCAAAGAATTCCAAATATCATGCAAATCAGTTGAAGAAATCCCAAATGAAAAGGTCTTTTTCGGACGAGAGGCCAAAGACAAGCAGAGTGGCACCGAGCACCATTCCAAAATCAAAGACTGCACAGAACATTACACACGACCGGACTCAGCATCAGCAACATCACACAAACACAGGAATTGCTGGTCCGAATTCAACACTAAACACAAGGCTCCTTTCAAGATTCCCCTCGAGGCCGAAGCTGAGCAATTACAGCAGAGGATCGGCGGAGCACCACGGAACTACGGCGCATCATCACGCCAGTGTAGATGATGACGGAAGAGAAAAGGGAATGTCTGAACCAACTAAAGCACAAAGGCCAAAATCCTTTGATGGCAGTCATTTGACCAATGTGGCAGCTGGAGGTGGTGTAGCCGGAATTATCCACAAAGGACACAGTCCGGATTCCAATAAAGAGTCGGACAGATTTCGTCGGTTGCAGATGCAGTGGGAACTGTTATCCAGTGATGAGTCGAGAAAAGGCACGAGTCCTGGGCAGTCGCATACATCTTCTACTTCGAACACAGCACCTAGTCTAGCTGGAAGTAAAATCCCGAGACCAATTAATTCTCCAACAAGGGCAAACATTACCACACACCTGGGAAATGTTAGACCTTCAACTGGACATCCTAGCAAGCGATAAACAAGCAAACATCTAAACAAAAATGACCTTTTACTTTAATGCAAATACTTTACCAAAGTGACCACAAAAACCAGAAACAGTCTGTCTGTAACTTACTACAAATCCAATTGAAATGATCCAAGTAGGAAGAATTTTATGCTCCTATTTCCTAAAAAGTATCTTCTCAATACAAAATGTTATTGCTAAATACTTACGACCTATGCAAAGTTCGTTTTTCAATTAGAGAGAGTCATGCTAAAACTTGAGTAGTTTTTAACATTTAGTCAAGTCAAGAGAGAATTCAGTGTGTCATAAACAAGGAAATGTAAAGTAGGATAGTCAGCGTTTTTTCCTCTGGTCAGTCAAGATTACCTTGAATCTACGTCACAGAATACAGAAACTATTAAACAAGTCAAGAGTAGCTTTAAATGTATTTCATAGAAAATAGTCCAGAAAGGGGTTAATACATGTTTAAATTGAACTAGGAACACTCCACACATTCTCTTAAAATCTAGTCTAGTTACCCTCCAGCGGAGGTTCTATAAAAATGGTTTTATTTAAGCATAGCATTTGAAATTGTGCCATTATAGTGAAGCTTACCGTTAAAATGCTGCAAGATACAAGGTTAGCAATCCGCACCGTTTTGCCTGCCAAGTCACGTAATATGTTTTTGGGTCAATTTTAAACTAAACCTTACAAAAATGAGTATAAATTGTGCGAAGCATCATTTTGCACTTGGAATGATTTTATAGATAAAACATTAACTCGAGCGTTGTTATTTTTGAATTACTGCACTGGTTGCGTTTAAAAAGTCAGTCTACTTAATTAATTAGTAATATAATATAGTCTTTGTCATGATGTATGTCCTTTTCTTGTTGGTGTCAGAATGCTATTAAAAACTACGACTAACACAAAATGTACTACTACGCTGGAGACAGTTTAGGTTACAAAGTGTTGAATAAATATCAATGGATTCTTTTTATTAGAAAGCTGGCTTTGTGCTAAACGATATACGTAAAAAGCAATTATTATAAATCGCTGTACAGCAATACCATTGCAATAGACAATTACATTAGATCGCCCATGATCTGTAAATGACATTTTAAAACTTAACTGTATTCATTATGGTTGTAACTGTAACAGAAAAGTATAACTTTTTGTTGACGTAAAGATGGAGTTATATATGCAAAAGTAGATTCCTATTTAATCAAGCTTCGTTGAAATATCTGCATATTACATTACAATTACAAAGTATGTTAAGAAGAGATGCATTTTTATTATTTATGCATTAGTGAAGTACTTATGAATGTAAATATTGCTAAATGTAGTTGATGACAGGTGTAATTGAATCATTGCTGCCTGATGAGAACTGATGAACTATTTATGTAAGATTTTTGAAATTACGAACGTATTTGCTAACCTGGGCTACAGACACAAGTAATGTACATTATTTAAATATTAATTACAGAGAATAATTATTGAGCGTGCATACTATTTGAAAGAAAGTACAGACCTGCAGCACTACACACTTTATTATATTATAATCATTAGTGATCACTAATTATCACTTTCCGAGGTAGCTACACTGCTTTTTATACATGGAAATTGCATATTTATTTACAATTTGCAACGCTAACGAGTCACCGCAAAGACGGATCCCGCATTTTACTTTAATTCTGTGACTTTAAAGATTTATTTAAACGCTTTTAAACTATACAGCTTTATAGTCACAAAAACGTGAACACACCTAGCCAAGAATAAATTGTTTAAAACTACTCCACTACACACAATTTACACCACAAACCTTTGTAATTATGATAAGAACGATGAAAACGAAGATCGATAAAGTGTACGTACGTATGTAATTCAACGGACAAGAAAAATCGTTATATTTTGGCAAAGTGTCTTAACGAATTGATTGGAAAAAGTAAGAGTGTTTGTAATAATACGTAAATTTACAAAATAATGCATCTATTAAAGTAAAGGTTAATGTAACTCAGTCTTTTAAAATAAAAAATGTATCACGTAGACTTTTTTGTACTGGTCTCATTAATTTTATTATGATTATATTGTTACTGTTATTCCTACTAATTAATTATTGTTACATTGTTTCCTGTATAATTAATTATAAAGAAATCGTGTTATTTTGTAGAAATGTTTTCCAGACTGTGGTTATACTTTCCGGCATTAATTACGTATGCAGTCAATAAAATTTTGAACGAAAAATATAAATATAACAAAACATAATATAAGAAAAGAAAAAATTGTGCGAAAACATTTATAATAATATCTAGTACCATTTATGCTGTAGAGTTTTTCACCCAGCAAATTATGTAACTTTGATAATCGGTAATCGGATTCTTATGATTGAAAATTTATTTATTTTATTTTAACAACGAATTGAAAATAATTAAACTAAAGAAGTGTTATCCCATGTCAAGCTAAACAGCAGAGCTAGAATAGGTAAATCGATATAAAATCACACTTGAAATGAAAAGCAATTAAAACAAGTTTTTCCAACGTTTGTGCAATTTATCACAAAATTGTTTACTCGGCATTGTGAGTAGTTCGACACATTTATCAACATCCTAGTTAATTCCTGGATAACGAATGCGAAGGATTGAATGAGTGAATGCAACACAGAGTACAATAATACTTTTGCAAATGTTTGCCATTTCGTTACACACAAGTCACGATTTCCTGATTTCTCTGTGACATGTAGTAATCAGAGTCAATTAAGCGAATTCAAGTGAATTTAATTGCAATTGTCAAGAAAATCATTGCAAGTTTTAAATAAAGAATGAGCGCAACAAATTCGTTTATCAATTTTTCAGTTTTTAATTTAGGAAATGCATTGGGAAACTCCCAATAACTAAAACGTTACTTCCAAACTTTTATGGTGTTAATTTTGTTTTTATATTAATGAATCGTCATTTCATTTCAAAATAAAATCATAATAAATACGTCATCTTTACCGCATTTAGTAATAATTGAGTTTTAAGTTTTGGGGGTAAGTGCATGTAAGGGTAATTAAAGGTTGTACTATACTATAGCCTACCCACTATTTCAAATGAAACTAAAATATAACGTACAGATATTAATTTTTGTGCTGTGAATGATTTACATGATGGGAATAAACAATAAAATACTTGTTTTTCGCAATAATTTTAAATGTTGGTACTATTTGTTTACTTTTATTCTCTCCACTGAACACATTGCACAATATTATAATGTATAATCAAAAGCTCTAGTTTGTCTCATATCGAGTTCGTTTAGGAGCAAGAGATTGCAAATTCTGTGTGAAGTTAAATGACAGTTGTGGCGGCGGTCCTCCAGCAGCCCAAATTAAATGATTCTCGTATGCGGGCACATTCAACTTTGTAATGAGTTTAACATTTGGAGGCTTTCCTGTTACTTTACCTTTGTCCACTACAAGCATACCCCTTGTATGAGTTCCACTTACTTCCGCCTTTGCGTAATAATTTCCACTGGAAAGAATAATCTGAAACAAAACACTTGTTAATGAGCAGTACCTTCATAGATGTTTAATGTCTAACCAAATTAGCTTCGTATACCCCAGGATTAATAACGCATGACATTAGAACAGCATCTGGTGGCATCCAAGTCTCTTTGTTAGTTCCCAAATGACGTGCTTCAATCGCATTTAAAAGCTCCATTTGAGGAGAGTCAATTATCCCTAAAGTCTCCATTCGGAATGCCTGTTTGGTGTTTCCAAAGTGTATAAAAATATCTTAATCGAATTTACTATTAAACGACAAAAAAATTACTAAAACGGTAACATTTACTCGAGTTGAGGTAGCTTCAAGGCAAATCTCCCACGGTAAAATGGTAATTTGACCTGGCAAGAAGGAATCCATACAAATTGCAGCGGCTTCGGGATCGAGTGAAAAATTAAATTCTGCGGATGCAGTGACATTTCCTTGACCTAAGAGTAGTTACTAGATTTAAATCTCATCTAAAGATTTGACATTTGTAAAAAATTTCCAAAGTTAAGATTCACCAACCGTTCATGTTGCCCCCGAGGATAAATATTTCCTTGATAAAATTTTTTATTGCTGGTTTCATCTTTACAGCTACTGCCAAATTCGTGAGTGGTCCCAATGCCACAACTGACAACCGCCCTATGGAACCAGATCACGAAAGAGTGAGAAAACAAAACCCGGTTTCCTTACAATCGATTGCCAAAATAATGCAAAAGGTGAAACCTTGGTATTGCTCCGCAAGTTTAATTATCCCAGTGACAGCATGATCATTTTCCAATCGTGGTTCAAGAGGCGGTAAGTTAGCATCTCCAAATCCATCTTCTCCGTGATACGGCGGTTCTTCAATGAAATGAAACGTGCTCATTAAGAATTCGCCCATCCCTTGAAATATCGGAATCTATGCACAAATGTATTTAGTTTACTGAAATGGTTTGCACAAAGCTACGTACATTTATTGAATACAATTGTTTCTGTACCAAATTTTCATCAAGGGTTTTAAGAGTTCTTGTAACATTCACAGAGACGTTTTCCACACGGGCGTTTCCACAGGTGGTTGTAACGCCTATGACTTTGATACCTGCAGCCGCTGATGATTTATGAGCCACCAAGGCCATAATAATTGCCCAGGCATCATCCACACCTGCGTCACAATCAATTAGCAATAACCGTTCTTCCAGATCTTGCCTCATTGCAGTTTCCTGTTAATAGAATAAGATTTTTGTTTTATGAAGTATAAATTTGTATGAATAATGATTGTGACTCCAGCTATTGAACGTTATGCTCTTCGTACATGATGAATTCGGTTCCTTCCGGACATATTTATAAAAGCTAAGTTTAAAATGAAAATTTTTAAACGAAGCAGTGCAAAGATGAAAATGAATGCTTTTTCAAAACGTGTGTTTTGGGGACTGAGGAAAATGGTCTCTTTATCAACTTTATATTAATGCTCTATAAGAGTTAGAGCATACAGTATCCTCAATAAAAGCGACATTTTTCATTTCGCAACCAATTTTACAGTTATATGCTCCAGTTTTATGAAATAGATATTTTAAAATAAACATGAATTTTGGGTTTTCCTATTTGCAAACTTTGCAATTTTATGTACCATTTTTGCATAATAATATGTAGTTTTGAAACAATGTAATTATAACATGGTTTATTTTACCCTAAAAGCACATTAAAAGGTTTATACACTATAATAATTGAGAGGAAAATATTTCGGCCAACACTTATACCATAGCTATTAATTGAGTAGAAATGAATTGATAACAAATTACAATAGAGAATCAATCAAATAAGAATCATACGTCTTTGGAGCACATTAACGGATCAATTTTTGGTGGCTAGAAGTACAGTAAATGATTTAACAATTACACAATGCTGACTGAATGGAAGTACGGATGAACTTTAAAATAAAAGGTAATGGAATTAGGAAATATGTTGCGTTAAAAATATTGCTCTTATTTGGTGCACCACTAAATATTGAGAAATCTTTTCACAGTTTACATTAAATCATTCTTTAAGTGTGCAATCCATATGGAACTGTACTGACTGATGTATCGTATGAAAACAGCCTCGTTAACTGGTGGACATTCCTCCGTCCAAAGGTTATGTTTGTTTTTATCAGTTGTTTTTATAGATTACGAGTGCGATCGTCCGATCAACTTCAATTTGCACAAGTGGACAAAACGAGACTTTTGAGCATAAATATTTGATGACAAAGTTCAAAAGGTTTTCGTAGATAAGAAATTTTCTATGCCATGTATGAGTCATCACACGGCCGAAGATCGTTCCTTAATCCTTATGCGTCATTGTGGTCAGGGAATTTGAGTTTTTATAGTTTCTTGTTGAATGAATAAAAGTTTCAATTTTTATTAAACATTTTATACAATGTAAATGTGGCTTTCTGGCTTTGTAACATTGATGTATGTATGTATGAAACTATAAACTAAAATTATAAACATTGCTTCTTGTGATCATTAATTTTCCTAATTATCTCTAGCTCTTCCAATATAAATAATATATTATAATGAAAAATTTCATCTGCGTTTTATATTTAAGGCATATGGATTATTATTGTGTGCGCCATGTCACACCTCTCTCTTAATGATAAGTTTGTGTTATAAAGACTGATAAGTGTTGTGTTGTGTTTCATATCAGTTTTCATATGTACGCTGAACCTTCAGAAAATATAATAATCACACCACATTAACAACAACTATAAATGACTGTGACTGTGACATGGCAGTGATGTTTACTGCGAATGAAATGCTGACCACACCGCACT
Source organism: Cyphoderus albinus (assembly GCA_021029165.1). Taxonomy (NCBI): domain Eukaryota; kingdom Metazoa; phylum Arthropoda; class Collembola; order Entomobryomorpha; family Paronellidae; genus Cyphoderus; species Cyphoderus albinus. The sequence continues at coordinate 14,926 of VYYJ01003701.1, forward strand.
AAACTTTGATCTCGTCAAGCTTTTGCCACAAATTTAGTTTTGTACGAATTGTGGTACTGGAAGGAAGTTTTAAGATATTTTTGTTGAACAGAATATACTAAAAATAAAGTCTCTAGTTTAATATATTTTACTGAATAAAAATGAGTATTGGGACATGGAAAGAACGCGTGGCCGAACTGGAGTTCCTGAAGGATTTACCAGAAGGGCCCTTGGATGCATATCGGAAGGAAGCCTCTTTTGATTGGAAAGTAATGACGTTGGTGATGGAACCGGAGGAAGTACTGCGATTCAAGGTATATTGAGGAGATTATTTTTTGCTAAAATTCAACGGGAATTTTGACAGATGGAAAGGATTGGTTGAGTAATATTTGAAATTAATCTGCTCTTCCCACAGTACAAAGTTTGGAAAGAGTTGGAAAATGATCCGATATTTGCTCAACCAGCCACCAAAAGAACACTGCTGGATGAAAGAAGAGCTATTCTGGAGCAGGTTTTTAAACTACAGGAGCATGATTTTTTGGGAGAGAGCAGCGGCGAAATTGGTGATCCGATTTTGGTACTTACTACATATTTACTCATTTTATTATATTCTAAAAGAGATTTTAAACACAAATATAAATCTCTAAAAGTATTATAGTAGTCGGAGGAAATTTAAAAGCGTCCTCACTCATAATTTACGTACATGTATAAAACCTTAACAAATATTGATTACCCCGTTTTATTGTTTATTTTTAGACAAATGCTTTGAACATCGCCCTAGGCCAATTTGATTGGGGATTAGGTACAGCAGAAAACAAA
>VYYJ01003702.1:0-15709 GCA_021029165.1 Cyphoderus albinus
AAATTACAAATGCTTCAAAAGATATACGACCATGACTCATAAATAACTAAAGTACAAAAAAATATGTATGCATAATTCAAAAAGCGTTCTTTTCCGTTTTCTAATTGTTGTAGATGGTAATAAATGTTTTTGGTAAAAACACCTCAAATGCTTTTTGAATATAGAAAGGAAAAATAAAACACTTTATTGCAACTTCATCTTTTACTAAAAAATATTTTTCAAAAGCGGGGCTGCATGCGATTGTGTAGCTTACAACCACTTATAATGAGAAAAGAAAACGCTTTTTTCAAGCTACAAGCAAAATCTATGTAAAGTATGTTGGTAAGGCAGAAAATATATTTTGATGATGTTACACATTTCAAGATTTCAACTTTCGTCTTCGTAAATATAAAAAGTAATAAGGAGGATACAAGGATAATATTAGTATTTAATGTGTTCGGCTTCAGCAGACAGTTTGTACTTTACCTTACACCATTCGTGGTTACTTCGTGCTTTATTTACCTGTGCTCAGCTCATATTTTATTTATCTCCGCTCTTCCCCTGCGATGCTCTTTTGTTTTGTGATGATGCGATCCGATGATGTAATAATGCCAACTTGAGTATATCATTGTGTGTATCTCTTTATTATTACAAGTTTAGATTTTCACAAGTAAGTTGTATTGCGTCTTCACCTTCACTTTAGTACATGTAAATGAAGTTTTATATTGTTGTTGTGTAATATGTAAAAATATATACCTACCTATGACAGTTTTGCATTTCAAATTTGTCGCAATCAAATTCACGACGAGGGCTGAGGCTGAAAAGAAAAGTTTTTACGAACAAGCGCATTCTTTTTTATTTCATATGAGAATCGCCTTTTTATCTGGGTTGGGCTCCATTTCAACAATCATCAATTCGAGAACATCAGTTCATCCTGTATTCCACTGAATGCCCGAAACTAAGTTCCATGTGGTTTTTTCTCGTTTAATCCTACCTGTAACAAGTCTAGTTTCCTTCCTAATCCGCGATTCACAAGCAATATGCTCTCGTCCAGTTCTACAACAACACTTGGATACAATGGGTGGATACATAATACAACGTTGTTACAAGTTACAGAAAATAATCATATCCTGCTTAAGAATTTTGTCAAAGAAGCTACGTATAGCAATGATGATGGAGCAAAGACCATCATGATATTTTCTTACCTGTCTGCCTATGCCTCTGGTAAATATCCATGCCCTCTGCGTACGAGAATCACGTAGCTCCTTCTCCTGAATATTTCATTTCTTACAATGCAGAAGAGGAGTAAGAGTAATGACGTGCATGATTGTATTTAAAGTAGGGAAAGGTACATTGTTGGAATTACAGAGAAGATTAATGCAGCACAATATATTACAATAGGTATTAGATTTTGTTAAAAATGAAAAAAGCAGAAGCGTCTTTGGAAGTTATATTTTAAAGGAAAGCGTTGGCTTCGCTCAATATAGAAGAAAAGCAAGAGACAAGGTGCACCATCAAATGATTGCAGGTAATATCATGACCGTTCCTTCCTTCCATATTTTGTTAATATTGTAACTTGTAACCTGCAGGCAGGCAGCAGTAAATAGGAAGGTCTAGGGGAAAATTATTACCTGTGCTAATGTAGCAAGGAACATACATGAGTAAATGATATTGGATGGAAGGTATAAAATAAGATGCTACATATAAAATTGTATAGGATTATAAAATAATGTAATGTAAGTAGGTAAAATGGAAAGGTAAGGTGTTTCAATTTTTTGTTGTTGTTTTTGTAGCCAGCTCAGCTCAACATTATTCCTCATCAGCATCGCCATCATAATCATGCATGATCGTGAAATAGTAGTGTAATAGTAGTATAATAATAATAATAATTTCGAAGCGTTTGTTCAGTCAGGTTTCTTTCTATACTCTCTCGACGTGTGCAGAATGAGGAGTCAGTGGTGTTCATATTACAACCTTGTCTGGTTGTTTGTGTGTAGTCTGTTCCTGACTCTCAGTTATTCACTCGCTCATACACATAACAATCCCCTCTAATATCACATTACTGCCCATTTTTGGGATAGCGGATGGGAGAATCAGGAACGGATTTCAGGAGGTTTTCTCTTCCTCTCCCTTCATTTCGATTCACGACAGTATTGCAATTGTAATAGTTATAATGTGACTGATTGAGAATACTTAATAATACAATAATAAAAACATTATCATTTATCATATATTACACTTACTTGTCGAAATGTTTTGCGATAAAGTTCTGGAGTAATCTGTTATTTGCTTAATTTGAAAGTGATTTGTGCCCTACGCTGCATTTCTTGTTTGTATAACAAGGGATATCTTAGTTCGTTTGATCAATACATTTTGGTCAGAAGTCGGAAAGTTGTTAATTCCATAATGCTAATGCAGCAGCGGCAGCGTGGCTCATTAAAAGGAATTTTGGGAGCTTAGCAATTTTTCACAATAGGAGAGATAAGCGACCTTGCAAACAAGCACATTTTGCCACATGCTTTCATTCCGTTGGTACACATTTGACAAAGTTTACATTCTCCGTGACTTCCGCCCACAATTCATCCTGCCATTTCATACAAAGCTGGGAAACACGCGCTTCAAAATGTGAGATTTGTTTTTAAATGAAATATCTCACAGAACGGAATCAAAAATAAAACTGTCCTATTGGCACATTGTGTGTGTTGTCATTATTGTCACGATATGAAGTGACACAAACGACGAATGTACAGAAAGATAGGAAAAGTGATGATTTTGGTTTGTCACAAAACAGACATTGTGTGACAGAGTGACGAGTTAAAAATTGTAACAATAAATAACTTTTTTGCACGGTTGAGCGTTCTCATTGTGTGCCTTAGTAATTGTGTCACCTCCGTCCAATTTGTTATTCGTGGACAAAACAAAAGTGCTCACTTCACGTTTAAGTTGCAACACTCAAAAAATATTGCAAAATACTACAATAATAGAGTGCTTCAAATCTCAAATAAATAAAAGTTGATGATATTTAGAACGATAACTGTCACTTTCATTTTTATTGAATTATTCTAAAACTCTAATAAAATGTCTACATAACGTCCATCAATAAAAAATGTAATCGCTCATTACATTAAATACAATTTATTACAACAGCTACAAATCAGTATTCTAATTCCACGCATTCCGTCCATCGGTGCCATCATAATCATCTTCACGCAAAAAGTTTGTGATTCTAATTAAAACTTCAGTATTTTTCGCGCAGAGCAATCATTCAAACTGAAATAAATAAATTTTTGCAAGCAAATATTTAGTGACCATTTTCATTCAACAACACACATCTGCCTTAGATTTTTTACAGGATCAAAAAATACTAAACTTGTGCCGACAATGAAGCAAAGGTCATCATCATTTATCTCTTATTGTATATGAAACACATTATAAATCAAATAATGAAACATATCTCATCTCACTTGTGGACACACAAATAAAGTAAATATTTATCTGTGCTATCTATAGGTCGTACTTAAGTGAAAATGTGATACGCTGTGTAAAGTGCGTTTACCTCCCACTCAGCCCTTTTCCACTATTTAAAGATTGTGTATGTAATGGAGTGGACTGTGGAGTAAAAAAAGTTTTAGTTTTCAGTGTTTTACTGGTGTGTTGGCTGACGCTGCGTATTAATGTACAATAACAATAACAATTGCTAACTAGAGCGAACGTTTTCGCTTTTTTGTTAGGTACATTTACTTTACTACATTCAACAAAAATGTTTATGTTTGCGCATGACTTTGACAGTGACATCACGCAAGTTTCTTTCTCGTGTCAGTTTTCATAAATATGACTTGATTTTAATGGCTTTATAACTTGAGATAAAGATAAATAATGATGTATTGTTTTTAAGTTCGTTACTTACTGGTGACAAATGTTGATCGTGTAGCTGAAAGAAAAATATAGAACGGAACGTAAAAACAAATTCTTGCTTTCTTGAATCATAAACCATGAATATGAATCATTCTTCTTTAATAGGAATGAATTAAATGAAATGAAATTGAAAACTCGAGTGATTCATTGGCCTGTTTCGTTCTGGAGATTCTAAGAGTCGTCCGTTGTTGGAAGTAAAGAAAGAGTTTGATTCATCATTGCACCGGAAGTGCCTGTTTTCGTTTCCCATCGGTAACTTCAAAAGATACATAAGCGTTTACGTTTAAGACTGACTGTCAAGAATATTATGCGTATTTCGACTTGTATAGAATTGTTATCGTTTTACAGTGTCAATTAGTTACGCCTTGCGTTAAAATATCCTTTTTATTAATATTTTCACTAGTGGATAAATAAATTTGAGAAGCAGAAAATCGTCAGCTTAAGCTTGCTGATGAGGAACGAAATAGACTCGGCCTAGTAGCAACATTCCTGCTTTGAAATGTTCGGAAAGAAGAAAAAGAAAGTTTTAATTGGTCAACCGACCAACTTCGAGCACCGGGTTCACACCGGATTTGACAAGAAGGAGGGCAAATTCATTGGCCTGCCTCCACAATGGGCCAGTATTGTTGGGAATAACCAAATTTTGAAAAGCACCAACCGACCGTTGCCTCTGGTGGATCCATCAGAAATCACGCACACGGAAATCCTAGATTTAAAGGTAAGAATTTTCCCTTTTTTGCTATCTCTTATTTAATGCATCTCTACATCAAATCAAGCAAGTTGCTTTTCATCGGCTTGTCCTTAGACTGTGGTACGAGGTGAAGGCATAACATTCATCGAAGCCGGCACGGGCATACCGAAAACGTCGAACGTGGCACGTTCTAATTCCCTCCGTTCCTCAACCCCTCCACAACTCCGGAAAAACTTCCGAATCCCTCCATCCGTCCCCGAGGAGGATCCGCATCCACATCCACATCCACGTCACTCGCAGATCAGCGCTACCGGCTACCCACCGCATGTGAACGCCAACAATGCGACGAACAGCTTCATCCCTGGTCAACCACCAACCAATCACCATCATCATTCAAATTCCAACGTTGTCGGATTCTTTCCCCACCACGCTGCTGCTGCTGCAAGACAAATGGAACCGCATTCCCCTGCGCCTTCATCCTCCATAAACAATGCCATTGAGAATGTGAGCTGACTGTTTTTAATTAATTTAATTGTCCTCTGATTGATTGCTCTTGCTTTGCTTAATCTTTTCTAATATCTTAATATTTATTATGCAACGCAAGCAACACGCTTTCATACATTATTTTATATATAATGCCTAAATAAGCTAAGGATTACCGACTTAATGCTTTCTGCATGAAAGACTTTGTCGAATTAAGTAGAATTAGAGCATGGCGTTGTTACTCATGTCCGGCAATATAATAAATAGTAGGAGCCATAATAACACATCGCATTACTAGACAATGACATGCACGCACTAAATCTTCTTTTAAAATATGCACAAGCATAATCTCACTGTAAGTGAATAAATCCTCGAGATTATTACCAGCATTAGAGAAAGAAGGAGTTGTGTGATGGATGGCATCATAAAAAAGTAGCGTTTCAAGTAACCGTCACCACAAGATAAGTTTGCGCATAAATAATTTGTAGAAACGGATACTTTTATTTTCACTCCTGCACTCACATTATAATATTTATGTGTTATGGAATTGTGATGCAATGCTAAGAAGAATGTGACTGTGATGTGGTGGTATATAATTCTGTAAAGTAGTGTTATGTGAGTGTTGCAGAAGTGACAAGTGATGAGTAGCACTGCATTACCAGTTCGCATATTGTCACTGTTTATTTTTTATCTTTCTGCATTTTCTTATTTGTTGCGTAAAAAATAACATTCTGAAAACAAGTTAGGCCCTGCTTGGTCTAACCACAATTTTTATGATTGTTGTGAAAACAAACGATGTTGAAAACGTAGTAGATAGAAAACCTTGCCTTATTTTGCATGTCCATTTTTCATACCGGTTTAAATTCACATTTGAAAGAAATATTTTTCGTAAAATGCCTGAGACTAACTAAAGATGATTCTACAATATTAAGATGAAATGAGAAGCGAATCATTCTCCACTTTGTCCATATTTTTTCTGATGCGATGCAGAATCCTCCACCACCGCTATCTTATTATCGAATGCATGCGTCTTCGTCACTACATTCTTTGCAAGAAGAACGACAAGGTGAACTCCTTGCAGCATCGAGATCTTTTCAAGAAGACGCATCACTTCATCTTCTTCAGCCACATGGTCAATTGCAGGGTTACTCTTATTCACCTCTTCATCATCTCCATCATCATCAACAGCCGCATCAACGGCAGCATCAGTATCAACCTCAGCCACAGCCACATCGACTTGTTCATCGTTACAACTTGCTGAACACTCATAATAGTAATAACAATAAAATAAGTACGCTGGGAAGAGCTTCTGCAAGTGGAAATGCGAATGCGAGAAAAGTGAAAATATCAACGTCCTCTTCAACTCCCTCTCTAGCCTTCTTGTCCGTAATGCCAAATGATCATGAGAATAATAGCAATGGCAGAGGTGGTGGTGGTGGTCGTTTTTCTGGTGGTGCAGCAGAAGTCGATGGTTATTATGATTATGGCAACAACGGCAGTGGCAATCCTCTGCAGAGAATGTTTGCCTCCCCAGCAGCCGCAGATCTTCTCAGATCGTCTTCATCTCTTTACTCGTACTTAACACTATCACCTCCATCGTCTACCCGGCTCTCTTCTAACAATGCGCATCATCATCATCTCGTATTTCTGCAGGTGAGCCACAGTAGCTCGTCAGCTCTCTCTGTATTATCTGTGTATTTTGTACTTGTCGCTCATTGTTGTTATTGAGCGTGGTAAGAAAACAATGCAAATATTACTAATGGGTGGAACAATCACAATCCCATCTTCACTTTGCCAAACAAGTCCTTTTTTGAAGGAAGAATGAAAAATGCCGCAACGTAAACGCAATGTGAAGAGATTTTTATGGACGATCAAGTACGAACTTCGTCATCTGTAAGTAGATTTTACGAGAGAAAGCAAATTGGAATTCTTGCATGTAACGGTGGTGGTATTATACAATATGGATGCTATCTTTAGGTATTGTCTTGCATTTGCGCAACAACTCTATAAAAATATGATAAAAAATAAAGTGCAGTAAGCAACAATGAAGATGTACCTGTGCAATAATAATAATGTAGAGGTTCATAAAAAGAAGGATTTTTTACAACCCATAATTTCACTCCAACTCTACCAGTTCAATCAAAAATCAAAACTGGATACAAGGCGCAGCGAGCAAGTTTGCATGTACAAAGCAAAAAATATTTGATTGGGGACGAATTTGATTTTATGTGCATAATTTTGAATCTGCATTCCTCAAATCGATTCTTTTCTTGTTTACCATTTCTAATTCGCAATTTTTTGGTATTGTATGAGAAAAAGAATTTTGTAGACATTAGGCAATAAATACATAAACGAAAAATTCCACTCTCCTTATCATAAACAACGAAGTAAAAAAGAGTTAAGAATTACATCGACATCCATTGCAATTATTTCGAATGTTGAAATATTCTAATTATAATTATAAATCTACGCCCAAAAATGCAAAGCCACATTAACATTTATTATCTTGATGATTATATTATAATTAAATATCATTACCATTACGTTCCATTTATAATTACAAAACTTAACTGCGCAACAATTTAAAGTTGCACAACAATAAATGCAATCGTATTTGAAGGAATGTGGTTTCTAGTACTGTCACAGTCAAAATTTCATATGCGTTCGTTAAGAAGAGAAAAATAAAATTCACCTGGCTAAATGGCTTGATGATTATAAGTGCAGTGATATTTTCGTTGAGTTGAGAAGTTTAGTGAGACTCAGAAAAGAATCTAGCAGATAATTTCTTCTACAATGATGTGACATGTACCACTCAACTCACGAACTGTTGAAATTGCAAAGTGGAAGGACGTACCGAACTGTCAGAAGAATATTATCACGTCTCTTTCTCATTCATTCATATCCACAAGGCAAAAGAGTCAAACTTTGTCAGTAACAACTAACTACGTAGGTGTACGAATCTACATACATAAGGTGCATTACACAAATTATAAGTTGTAATCCCCAAAAATAATAACAGTGGATGAATGGATAATGGTTTTTTGCCGGTTGCACTTTACTTTTTCATGCGAATCTAATAATTAGCGTAGGTATATTTAATACCTACCGTAAAGGCTAGAAGGGGAAGAAAAGTAAAAAGAAGCGGAAAATTGTTTTTACGCACACATTTTTTAACTTTGTCTGCATCTTATTCTGAAATTCAACGGTAATTTACAATAAATACAATGTAATGTAATGTGTAAATGGGCAACATTAAAATCGATACTTTTAAAGCGACACATTCAATGGGTTTTGACAGTGGTAGCTTGCAGCACATGAGCATGAGGAAAGGCGTGAGAAATGTTTTTTTATGAAAATGGTTTTGAGGTAAATACAATAAAATGAAAATGGCCACCTCGTAGATAAGATTTTGTAGAAACCGAGGTTAAAATGTTTTTAGTTACAGTTTGTAAGTAACTCACGTTTTCATGACTGACGAAATAACTGAAAAGTGCTTTATAGGGGAACAATAAGCTTCAGCAGATAGGTTTTGCTTTCAGCATCTTTCTTGCGGGTTTCAGCAATTCTCTCTCTGTCCGCATATTATCGGGAAATGAAAAATCTCTCCTCTTGCTCCTATATCTATACTAACTTTATGTAATTGACAATGACTTTCTACCGTTTCCTCAATGTCATGTGCAACTATTGGGATTTTCAGGAAGCGTCGCCAATTGGCCCTGGCCCCGTGCCTGTTCCAAGCACCACGTCACTTCACAGCTACCAAGGCTCAATTAACGGTCCTCTGAACAGCACGAGCAATGCAGGCCACGGCTACAACCGTTTCGCACCGTCCCAGCAAAAGCAGCAGCATCCACCGCAACCGCCATTAAAGCAGCACCAATGGAACGGCACAAATGCTCCGTCGATTAACGGGCACGGACCGCCCTCCACTGCTGCCGGCCCATCCTCTTGGAACCATGTGAATGGGAATGGAAATGGCCCAGTTCACCACGGCATGCACAACAACATCAATCATCATCAAGCAGGTGCCTCACAGCACCATGGAGGAATCAGCTCAAGTACAAGTTTCCCAGGAGCGATGAGTCAGCACGCTGGGCCAGCGCCGGTTCCATTTCCTCGCCAGAGTCCATCCTCCAGTTCCACGGCAGGAATGCAGAAGCCACCCTCTTCCGTGCCAATCTCAATGTCCACGAATAATTTTAATGGGAATAGATTTCCACAGCAGAGTCCAAGCACAGCGGCCACAGCTCACATGTCGATCAGCTCGGGTGGAAGTGGGACCAGTGTCACGAGTGCCAGCACAGGTCAACCATCTCCAGTTCAGAGCACCAATGAAAACACAATCATGCAAGCTCAGTTTCCCCCTCAGCCCCAGCCAAAACAACAGTTCCATCCTGGAGCTAGTAGCAGTGGCAGTGGCAGCAGCAATGTGCCACCAACAACGCACCACCCTCCACCCCCACCTCTCGTCAAACCCTCCCCGCATTTTGTTCCTGTTACTGACCACAATCAAAATCAAAAAGCGCATCCGCCACCTCCCGGCCATTTGCCTCCAAAGCCGTCCCCTCAACCTCCACCTCAAGCTCATCCTCAGCCACCTCAACAGCAGCAGGAGCAACATCGACTCACACACGAGCAGGTTAATGACGTTTATTTTTCGCAAATTTTCAAATCATAATAAGAAATTCTCCTAATAAAAATGACCATAATTTACAGTTCCGAGCGGCTCTTCAAATGGTCGTGAGTCCGGGCGATCCTCGGGAAAACCTGGAAAATTTCATAAAAATCGGGGAAGGCTCAACGGGAATCGTTTGCATAGCCACGGACAGAGGGACAAGGAAGCAGGTGGCGGTGAAGAAAATGGATCTGAGAAAACAACAGCGGCGAGAATTACTCTTTAATGAGGTTATTTACGCTTATAGACATGAAAAAATTAAATCGATACAATCGTGGGAATCAAGAAGCAATTTTCTTAATGATTGTCAATGATTGATGGAATACGAAATTAGATAAAATAAATGACTTTTTTTTTGCGCAGGTGGTCATAATGAGGGATTATCATCACCCGAATATCGTAGAAATGTACGACAGTTTCCTGGTGGAAGATGAGCTGTGGGTGGTGATGGAATATCTGGAGGGTGGAGCGCTCACTGATATCGTCACGCACGCGAGAATGGACGAGGAGCAAATCGCAACGGTTTGCAAGCAGTGTTTGAAAGCCTTGGCTTATTTGCACTCGCAAGGTAATTTTTTTATAGGAGTATGGGAAATGACATGGCAGAAAAAATTATTACATTGTGTTACATTTTTTTCATTTTGTTACAGGTGTGATACACAGGGATATCAAAAGTGATTCAATTTTGCTGGCTGCTGATGGAAGGGTAAGATTTTTTCTCATACACCATTATGATAATTGAGTACTTCCGGTTACGGCACCTTAGCTCAAAAATTATTTTGCAGCAATGTTGCTGAAATGCCTCTTAATGAATTGTTCTTTTACTGTGAGAAGTGAAAATTCAATTTTAAAAAGTGCTAAGTGAATGCGTGCTAGTAGTTTGTTCGTAAATGATATTTCAATTAAAATTTAATTTGACTTCTTAACAGGTGAAACTTTCCGACTTTGGCTTCTGTGCCCAAGTCTCTCAGGAGCTTCCAAAACGGAAGTCGCTGGTCGGGACGTAAGTAACTAACTTTTCTGAACAAGTTGTAAAGAAATCATTTTGATGAAATAAATCGTAATTTCAATGTTTGTTTTTTTAACAGGCCCTACTGGATGAGCCCGGTCAGTTTTTAATCAGTTATTCGTAGTTCATAAAAGATATTAAGTAAATGACCAAGACCTTTTTTTATTTATTGTAATTGTAATGAATATTGTAGGAAGTGATTTCTCGTTTGCCATACGGAACCGAGGTGGACATTTGGAGTTTGGGAATCATGGTCATCGAGATGGTGGACGGCGAGCCACCTTTCTTCAATGAGCCACCTCTACAAGCCATGCGAAGAATTCGCGACATGCCACCACCTAAGCTTAAAAACACTCACAAGGTAAAAAAAAAATATTTTCATTTGTCCATGGAAGTTGATTTTGATTACTGCGCAGTTTGTCACCAATAGAATTTCACACTTGCAGCGGCAACTTGCATGCAACTTTGTTACCTTGATATTTATTGTTTGTTTGTAACACTGACACTGCATTGCTGTTGGTGCTATGTATGTGTGGGTGACGAAACTTTTTGTCTTCACGTCACAATCACAATGAACTTTTCAATTAGTGTGCAGCAGGCAGAGACGCCCTGGTACAAATTTAATCAATGTTCATTTCCATTTCAGATTTCTTTGTCGTAGGTAGTCTCATTCAAGGCATTATTTTCATCCATTATTCCAAATTACTGCGTAGTGAAAGCAGAAAGCCCGCAATTATCAATGTCAGTGTTGTTGATCTCTTTCAGTACTCGCAATTTCGCAAAATCCCTTTTCTTCAATATTCATGCATGGATGTGTAGAGACATGAATATAATTACATATGGAGCGTTCGGTGAACCCTGCGTAGGTTAATTAGCTGAAGCGAGCTGGTATTATGGTGAATTTGATGATTACTTTGGTGTATTTGCAGGTTTCCACAAGGTTGATTGGATTTTTGGAACGAATGTTGGTCCGTGATCCGACACAGCGAGCGACGGCTGCGGAGCTTCTGCAACATCCATTCCTGAGAGAAGCGGGCCCTCCCTCCGTTTTAGTTCCATTAATGCAAAATCTCAACAGAGCCATGCTCGGAATGCCAAATCACCAGTGAAGTGAAATGTTCGTAGAAGAGTCATTCATTTTTACTACAGAATGACCTTTAAATCTACTTTTTGTTTTTAAGAGACGTTTTTTTTCATGTAATGTAAATACATGCATGCAGCTTCCCGTTGAGTTTCCTAATTATGTACTATGTATGTAACTAACCTTTTTTATAAACTCTTCAACCGTTTATTTTTATAGATAGATTAAAGTTTAAAAGGTATGTTAAAGAATTCTCAAAAGGCTGACTTTATTCCTTATGGTTCTATCTGCAGTGACAATTTTCCCTTAGCAAGAAGATTAAATAGAATTTTGTTTTTGAACATGTGCATGAAAGAAGTCTATGTGTAGCTAGGTACTATTTGATTTGAAGAAATCGTGACTGACTGAAATCCCTGGAAATGTAGGATTGACGCTAATTGAGTTATTGTTAATTAATTTTCGTTGACACATTTCCAGCGGAATCTAATGTATGGCTTCTGTTTTGCTGTGTAATTGCAAGTAGCTACCTACCTAATATTTTTCAGAACATCGAGTATTAAATGATACCTAGAAATAATCGCTGACTCCGTTCTGACACGTTTACATTTCTCATTTATTTTATTATCCATGTTTGTTGAAAGATCCTCCTGAATTATTAAGAATTGAGCTAAAAATTGAATTTGGTGATTTTGGAGATTATTCGTATGCTCTTGATAAAATTTCTTCCATTCTTGATGATTATGATTCAGTAGTAATTACATTTAGGAAAGGACTGAAATTATCAATGCTTTAAACCCTTCGAATCCCATTTTCTTGGATTTCCTCTGCAAGTTCATGATTGAGGGTATTAGCACAGGATGAAATGGTATTAATTAATTATATTAAATCACAGAGATTGTGTACAAAAACAAAACTTTATTCATTGAGCGTTACGTAATGTACGTAATCTTTTGCAATTCCTTGGAAAGGGGCAGCTTGCTACTAACCTAACTAAACAGTGGCGTGACACGATCATGACAGTGAAAACGACATGTTGGGACATTTACAGTGATATTATTATTATTATTAATGTTTTAAATTGTCTGATAAGTTTTTGACTTGACGTTTATATTTTGTATGGCGATAATTAATTAATTAAATAAAGTTTAAGTAAGTATGCAAGTATTTGGTAAGAAGAGGCTTAAAAGTTCAAATTCAAAGTTTTGTGTTAATAAGCACAAAGAAATGTTTTTCTTGTGTAGACATTTTAATAAATAATGGTAATAATAAATGTGTACATTGTATTAAATTAATAACTTCATTAATTAGTTTGCTTTCCGAATGCTTTCAATGTAAACATTCCTTGAAAACAAAATAGTCCACACGCGCACACACTAAAATGCAATGAAATGAGTTTTGATTATAATCCTAAGAAACTTGAGATAAAAAGGAAAAGATGTAAATAATTAAAATGTATTCGCAGGTAATTTTCCAAGTGTACTTAATTAAATAAACACGTTTAATGAAGTAAAATACAATCTGTAATCTGTAAGAAAAAACTAGCCTTCAGATGTAATGTAGCCGTCCAGAATGTATTCATGAAGTGAATTCTAAGAGTATTAAACTAAAATGGAGAGCCTGACAATTTACAAGGTGTTTAAAAGATGAAATCGCTAGATTTGTTTCTATTGCCGTTGTTTGTTAACACTAGAAAATATATTAACGGGTAATTACGATTTCTCTTACATCGAACGAGATTAAACTATGATGATTATTATGATGTATGTATTTACTTAATTGATAATTTGTAATTATTATGTCTTACAAATTAAGAAGATGTACGTATGTATTGACTTGAGTTAATGACTTAATTCATGCTTGAAAATTCTTTGATGAATCAAAGATGGCCTTTTTTGAACAGGCTGTGAACAAATCATTCAGATGAAATAAATCGCAATTGCAACGTTTTTTTTGAAGAAGAAAAAATCCGCGGATTAATTAATTATCGATTATTAAAAATTGAACTTTATTCAGAAAGTTACATTACATTAATACACTGATTAACTAGTGAAATTATAAGTAAGATCGGAACGTTTTGCTTGCTACAATAGTAGTTATGTAATTGAATAGAATAATATTGAAAATCGAATTAAACCCAGCAGCTATTCATTTACTCTCTTCACTTTCACATAAAACAGGCATTCATTGTTCAAATTATTTGATTTCAAGTTTTACAGTTGGTGGGTTACTAAATGTAATTACCTAATCTGATTTTTAATTGGCAATGAAATACGTACATTTAAATTAAAGTTTTTTAGTTAAAATGTTTTGCACCCAGCGGAAGATTTGGCAGAATTCTGGAAGTTGATTGCAGTTCTCTTTGAACAAACCTTTCGTTTCGTTTACATAAATATAATAAGCGGTTAGTTTTTCACTTGAATTTAACTTAAAAAATTAATTAATGCTCTTTAAAGGAGATTAGAGCAGATTAGCTATTTAAAGACCTAATTAAATATTAAATTAACAAACTCATTTTAATAATCATTTATCAAATTCTAAAGTGCATAGTGCATAAACCTAAATATTCTAACACGCAAGTTTACGAAACAAAAGGACAATCAAATTATTTAATATTCCATAATAAATAATTAAATTAGCGATCCGCAAAACGAAACATTTAACCAAATCAAATTAACCCGTCCGTAAAAAACTTTCACAGGCATTTCATTGGTTCTAGATTGGACCTTTTGGAAACTCCGTTGATTCCGTCGGACGAAGTTAATTAATAGCGGTATTAACTTCGCACGATCAATTTTAATTAAGCACGCATAATATTTAATTACACACCTACACGTTTTTCTTTCAATCTCGTTCACCGCAAGTCTTGTTTTCTTACACACAATAAGTATCAGGTAATGTAAGATAATTATAATTATTTTTCATATTAAAATGACAAATCAATCATAGGTGTCAATGTCACGTTCTACGTCATTGCGTCACTCATACTTGAGATCGCTTATAAAGCTTTAAAAATATTACCCGTAAAACCTCCTAATTTACATTTTAGATGCTTTTTAAATCTTTTTAGGATAGTTTTTGCTTTTTTAAAGTTAAAGAGTGAAAATAAAATATTAAAATAAAAACTGCTCGGCCGATTTTTGTCGTTTTTTGATTTGAATATTTTGTTTCAAAATCTCAATGAATTTGGCAAGGAATTCAATACTTTGAATTTGAAGAAATTAGAATTAATTATCTCTACTTGCTAATTAATTAAAAAATTTTGAATTTGTTAAAATGTTTTCTCTTTAATGTTAATACCTTCTCGTTAAATCAGTCAGTGTGAATGAGGTCAAATTTAACACCTTTCACAAGGAAAAGGGCGATGAAGTTATTTCAAGATAGGCTAATGTTTATTTAACCTCGTTCTCAGATTTCTTCACTCACTCCATAGTTTAATTGAAATTTTAAATGAATCGTTTTAATTTTCTTATAGTAAAAACTCGCAATTCGATTGGTATATTTTTTTTCTAAACTAAACTAACGCACTGCAACTAAACCTAGTTAATTCTATTTCTGAATAATTCCTAAATATTCTATTCAATTTTATCTTAACCGTTGGGTGGACGTTTATTTAATCTATCTATGCAGATTATTTCAAGAAAAACTTTGTATTCACTGTATGAGCTGAAAATATTTACTGATAAATGCATTTTTAACATGACCACGACGAATTACATTAATATTTAATCATTATACCACCACGAGATTGCTGCTACAACTAGAGGTGGGCAAAACACAAAATTCAAATCCCGTTCTCGTTTCTCGTCCGTTCAAGTTTCAAAATCAAATTCCGTTCTCGGTTCTCGTCCGTTTAAATTTCAAAATCAAATTCCGTTC
>VYYJ01003703.1:0-15706 GCA_021029165.1 Cyphoderus albinus
AGCCTCTTCCTTGAATTCGAAATTCATTTACATGTCAGCGCGTATAATAATGTCTGATAAAAGAGTTTTTCCCTTACGGACAGAGGAAAGACGAAAAAAATGCCTGAAATTGCAAGCTATAATTACACACTTTCATGTTTGTTATTTAAAACTTCCCTACAGGAGAAGCAGAAGAAAAAATGAAGAAGCTACCCAAAAATATGAAAATTACACTGAAAACGCATGAATAATAACGACGAAATTATCCACAAGAAAAAAGATACTATTATTATTGTTGTGTCCGTAGGTTGTATGAATAATAATAATACAATAATAGAATTATAATGTATGCATTGTTTCTGTTCACTGTCTTTTAAAAATCTCGTTTGTTTTCCCTCTCACTCTTTTTGTAAACCAGTGGCTGAAGGTGCAATTGCACGAAAGGTATTGAAACCGAAACCAAAGGTTGGCTGTCTCAGCTCAGTCACTCACAATAGTACAGCAAACAAAGGCGGAGGATTTTATTCGCTCTCAACCATGAATGTGGCAGAAAGAAGAGACTATCGAAAGAGAGACTTTTCTCTTCTTATACAAACCTTGTTAATTATTATTTTCCGAGGAATTAAAACAATTACTTCAATTCGACTCCTTTGGTAAAATCATAGACATCCGATGGTATAATGATAAGACATGTAAATGGGGTGTTGTTCCTTAATCGTTGGAGTATCATGTTCAGAATACTAAACATCTTATCCTGTGCCGTAAACACACAGCAGAAGTGAGGGGAGATTACTACTAAAAGAAGATGAGACTCGCTTTAAACTCTTACTTCTCACTGTGGTGTGACAGTGAAAGCATTCTAAATTATTAAGAAGTGTACTCTAATCATTATAATTGTGAAGTAATAATCGGCTTCATCGTTTAAACTGTATCATTTTCAAGAATGACATTTTGATTTCCACTAGATATTGTTTAGAATTTCTCATCGCATAAATTGAATATGATGCACGGAAAGAGGATTGCTTTTTGGGTAGTTGAATTCCTCCACATTTCTCTTTGTCAGACAACAAATTCTTTCAAAAGTACGAAATGAAGAGTTCCCCCGACTGTCATTATTTATGTACAGCTCCCGTGCTCATTGCCTTTTACCTTCCGTTCGTTATGTCATTGCTATAAAGCATCGAGTTGGAACCTCAAGAATGCAACAGAAATTTCATTCCTTCTCCCAGCAGTTGAGACTATTTTTTCCAGTTTTGATGAGTGGAAAAACTAAATTATCAAGTTGAAAATTACAGTTGAGACATGTGATGCCCGCTGTGTTCATACAGCATTCGTAACACTTATTAACGACTACGACTACCGGTTTTCCATTTTACGCTTATTTTATTTTAAAACGTACCTGTGCGAGCTCTTAAACTAGAAAGATATCACAAATAACGATAATAACAATAATAAAGATCATCATAATCACCCTGTCATGAGTCTGCTCGCAAATCCAATACGAGAGAGAAACTTCCTCTGACATGCTCCCACATTTACAATTGTATTAAAGTATTTTCAAGTATGCAAGTGAGAGAGAATCCATTACACACACCAGACCAAACCAGCCTTCAGTTGCAGAATAGAAATAGCTTCCAAGTGGAGGTCTTGACATTCACATTGACTTTTCAATAAATTATTGCTTAAGTGGGTTACAAAAATTATTTTTGCCATGTTGGATACTATGCTGTAGCTGTAGTTGGACTGAAAATTTTCAGTTTTATTTTACATTATGAAAGCGCATAAAAAAATATTCATTGCATTTTCTGCACCCACTCCCAAACGTTTAGTACACTCCTGCCAGACTCTGCCTGTCAGAAAAACACTTTTCTCAGATGACTTTTCACAAGCGAAATTGAATTCTGATACACACCACCACACATGCATTAGTTTTTAAAACTTTTGTCAATCCTACAAAACCAGCATTTTTTATTTGCTTCATTTACGTTTTTACGATACGAAGTAGAAATCAACTTGGTGCAAAGTGCAAAAATCTACGAGATGAGATTAGTAGACATGCAGTGAACAAGGGTTCTGTTTTTATTTCCTTCAAAATTTATTCTATTCTGGTCACCCAAAGTCAACTTTAAATAATAAATCCTCAGATAGAGACTTTTCAATTAAGTGGATGATCATGATGATGATGTCGAAGGATCCTCACACACGACGACCAGTTTTGAACAATAACAATAAATGTGAAAAAGTTGTGTAATAAATACGTGCAGATACTTACAGTTTGGTACTACAATGTTGGCCTAAACTTTTCTCTGCGTCATTGTACTGTGTAAAATTGTAAAAAACATATTGTATTTACATTATCTTACCGTACAAGACGAAAAATATTGAAAAGGAGAAAGAGGGAAAGAAAAAGCTGATTATGATTATTACAGGTCCTATTTAGTCGTTAGAATCGTTTAAATAACAATGAAGTATGCCTTTATTCCTTTTCTGTTGTCTTTCCTCTTCAGATGACGTATTTTACATGCGCATTAGATTATTGGATACCTCCATGGAAGACGCCACTTTGACAGAGAAACTAATATCATTTTAATAAAATACTCGTAAAAATGCACCTTTCGTTTACGCTTCAAACCTATAGACAGCTAATATATGCAATGCAAGTCCGAACATTTGCCTTTCAAAACGAAAAACGTGAGTGGGTACCTTTGAAGCTACCCTTGTTAAAACTAAACCCTTCGTTTTTTACAATAAAAATGAAACACTTGAAACAAGGTAAATAATTGCTTTTCCTTGAGGAATATTTTTTGGAAATTGTGAGTTCCCCTTAAAAAGTATTTTTTCTCTCTGTCGTGTCATTTCATTTTATTTAAAGATTGGAAAATTGTTGTACTGGAAGAAAGGGTTGATAATTGTAGAAAAATAATAAACTGACAATAGTATAACTAAACTAACTAAAAGTAAGCAAGCGGCTCTTTATTCTCATTTATCCTCTCTGACAAAGTATCTTTTACAGTAAATAAGTAAAACCTTTCACAAAAGAGTAATCTTTTCTCCGCTTTTTGAGTCTTCCGAAGCGTAATAATAAAAAGTAAAAACCTCATTCAGCCCAGCTCAAACATTTATCGGGTCAAGCCCACCCCCGTCAACAGAATTGTTTCTTATTGTAAGCTAAAGCTTGTAAAAACGAAACCGTCTCATCACATCAGTAGAGCACACGAAGGAAAGACGTTTACGTTACTTTACAACAAAAACACAACTAACATTACTAATTCCACTTAACTCTGAAATTAATTCCTTGTATTTCCCATTGAAACTACCCAGTAAAAAACCAACAAAGTCCTTGTTCAATAAATGAGTACAACCCCCTGCTCAAAAAATATCTATTAAAGCAGAGTGCCGACCTCCCGACAACGACCTTTAGGAGGAGGAGAAAAGAAAGAGCGAAGGGATAAAAAGACGTGAGAGACCCTTTTGTTCCCTCATTCTCCGTAATACACCTATTTAAAAACCATTTAAGATGAGTTCTGAGATGAGAGCCCTGCGCTAAATAAACTCTGAGAGCTGAACATTTCATCTAAATACTACTTATTTAAAACATGCCATGTATTTTTTCATGATGATAAAAACAAACAACAACCCATTTAGAGCCAACAATGTTTTCAAGGCAGCCGCACCCACGTAATCTTTCAACTTTCAACGATTTCTCTGAAAAATACAACTAGTTTTTAACGGAGACCATCCACATTCACATCCACCCAACTCGCGTAACTTTTCCTCACTTTTATTACTCACTTCTCTTCTTCGTGCAGTTTATGCATGCATCTCAACTTCAGCTCAAGTAACGTTCGGCCGGCATAGTTTATCGGATTTTGAAGAGAATCGGAAAATTAAATGGTACAAAATACTACGAAATCCCCTTTTTCTTCTTTAATTTCGAGCCGTAAAAATATCAACTTCGTTTTAAGTGGAAAAGGTCTCTGCTAGCTCGGATTTCACTACGTGCCATTTGAGTGGTTTACTGGATCTTATATTGCATTTATTGTAGGTGGAGGTGGAGATCGCGCTCTTTTCGGCACTAGAAGTCAAGAAAGTGAAGGAAAAAGAAATGCATCCAGAAGATTGCCTCCCACTTGTCTACATTTTTGCTGCTCCATTCTATGAGCAATGAAAGTATGAAATTCATCTTCGAAATCGCATCATAATTTTTTTCTTGCTCCACACTCGGCTTACAATACACTTAACCTAAAGTAAAGTACATTACAAGAATTTTATGGCTACCTTCATGCAGTTTCAGAACTCTCTCTCTTTCGATGAAAGATGAGTCACAAAAGTGTTCAGACGTCCATCCGTCAAAACGTAGTGTATTTTTAAAAGACATGAGCTCTTAAAAACAAGACTCATGAAACCCAAGAGGAAGGTTTTTAATCAAATACAGTATCAAGTCATGACAGACAGTTGTAAAACTCGAGGCAGAGGCACGCGTATATCTGTATTACTCACTCACACACAAGAAGATGACTAGATGAGAGGAGAAGAAAAAGTGGCACATAAAAATTTAATAAACTTGATTCCTTTTCGCTGTTTTTTACCAACTTACCACAATGTACCACATATCGTGCACATCCCAAAATCCCATAGAGTACTTACTCTAGAGTATATACGTATGTGTGTATTTTTGAGTGTGCTCACATATTTTTTAAATGAAATGAGTGAACAGACATAAAAGGGCTCATGTGCCTCGCTTTCTACCTTAAATTATCGCTATCATCATCACGATAATTTTTTTTCTAGTCAGTCTGAGAAGTTAAGAAAAAAATAAAGTTCCACATAGAGAATCTACAGAGAAAAAACGGTATCTTTACAAGATCATTTTCACTCATCACCCACCACAGAGAATCCGCTTTTCATGTTCTAGTTTGTATTTATCCTGTGTAGTAATAATACCTCGAGAAAAAATATAAAAATAAAACGCCCACGTGTATCCGAAGGTTTTATGAATCTCATCAAATATAAAATATGACCAGCATAAAAATAAAAAACCAGGTGTTTTTGTATTAATACGGTCTTCCGTAATAAAAGTTTGAAATCCACCTGAACCGAACATGGTCGTATAAATAAAAAGGCTATCGTCGTTTCTGCATCTTATTTATTTCACATTTGTTACAAAATTACACAGACATGGCATCTGAAAGTATATCATGTCTTTTGGCACAAGTCTTGTTTGTATCCACATCCACCCTCGTTTGCAAAATTCTTTCAACCTCACTCACATCACAGAACTGTTGAGTTGAGTGAATGAATTTTCTTATTTACTCAGAGAAAACCAAAAAAGTTTCTACGCATTTTGCGAGCAATTTCAGTAATCGGTATACATATATAACTATGAACGAATTTCTGTTCAATGTTCATTTTGCAAAAGTGGAGCTGCCTGTTTGTCTTTAAATACGATATTGGACTGCACCACAGAAAAAAACGACAGCAGCTAAACAATTTCATCGTATTCCTTTCACCAATTGAAATAAAAGTTGAGCAATACAGAAAATGAGAACGTGGAGAAAGAAGGCTTCTTTTTTATGAAAAGCAGAATGTTATTTAAGATAAAGCGATCATTTTCCTTTAGGGGCAACGCAAAAAACAGTTTGGCAGCTTTCGCTCAGCCAGACTCAGCAGACTTAATATATTTTGCATCAAGTCATGCCCTGTCTGCTGCTTTCGGCATTTTATGGAAAAAGTATCATCGCTCGCATAAGATCAGATATCCGTGAAGTTTTTAATCAAGAAAACTTGCGATTGAAATATCTTTAAGGATGATCAAGTTAAAGTGAGCCGTTGGAGAAAATCTACGAACTACTACTCAGTGAGAGAGTAAAGATCTTCCAGAAAAGTCTGGAACTGTCATAAAAATTCGGATAAAATAGCATCCTTTAAAAAGCTTCAGGGTGAGAATGATACAATACTTGATAGAAAAGTTTCACCGTTGTAAAATGCCAAACACGAAGAAATGAACTTTTTTCTCTTACTTTTGACGAACGAAGGCGCAATCAATCGTTCGACTTCACGTGTAGGATCAAGATCTTTTCAAACGCTATTTTTCCAAGTAAGGATTCCTTCGAATGAATTAATATTTATTACGAACGAGGTCGTCTCCTCACCAAACCAGACAAACTCAGTTTTAGAAAAACGATTTCAGGCTGCTGCGTATTCCTAATAAACGCACCATGCCATGTCAAGGTGTATTTGCCTTTTGCATCGTGTTTTCTGATCAAAAGATTATCATTATCGGGATTGGATCGACCAAGGAAATTTCTATGCGGGCATACAATTTTTGTATCATGAAATATTGCCTTACGATTTTCCCTTTAATAAAAACACATAAAAGTTAAATTGTATCGCCACAAATGTAATAACAATAATTTTTCACTTATTCATTACAGCTACTTTTTTCTTCTGATGTGACATATCAAATGGGATTTGCTTTTCAGTTATTTGTTCATCGCTCCGTTTCCCATTTATTTTCCATTGCTTCGAGTAAAAACTAAAAACGATTTATTTGAACAAGTTGAATAATGAAATTGACATGTTCAACAAATTTCAACCAAATAAATGCTATCATCCGCAACAATCTTGGAGAAAAGAAGTGAAAAGAAAATGAAGGAGTGAGTGACGACCGGAATAATTTAAGAATGTGTACCACAAAACAAACAAACGTGGGCATTCCTTCTTATCCATATTTTCTCTCGAAACTAAAAACGACCACGCGAATTCAGAGTAGAAAAGGTCATAAATATTATTAAGAACTAAGTTATACAGAATAAATACCCCGCGTCCGTGCCATTTCTCTAGTTTACGCTTTGAAGAATAAAAAAACATGAAATACTACATAATTGGTCAGACAGAGCAGAGCTACTAACAATATGAAATGCTGTTGTAGTCAAATCACCACTTAAAATCTTTCGCTGCCTCCAGAGAGCATTCCGGATATGTATTATTTACTCTCTCCCTTCGCTGGCGCATAAATTATATCAGGAGATATCATAAAAAGAAGAAGCCACAATGGAAACCAAAAGTAACAAAAAAGAAGAGCAAACAAGATTCATATATTATGTAATCTATCAAATCTAGGAATCTTTTCTAGTTTCCATTCAGAGCAGAAGAAAAGAAGGCACACACTTGTGTCCTGTTTGTATGTGCTTTCTTGTTTGCTAGAGTGCGTTTACAGCTCTTCTCGCCTTGTTCGACAACAAGAAAAAATTCAGTGTTTGCCATCAAACAGCACAACTTTTTATTGCAGTTCAGCTCTACAAACTACAAAGCACACACGCTTCTATGCCCCAGAGAATTTTATGGGCTCGCTCCGAGAGATTTTTACACTAAAAAAGGGTATTACTCGGAGTTATCACGGTTTCATCTAACTATGTATTCCTATACGGATTATGTTTATTTCAAGTGGCCAGGAGCAGCACAAAGTTCATGTTGGAGTGGAACAGAATAATGGTGCTCTCAGGGGAAGAAAAGACCGCGTTCAGAGCCGTTTTCCAAACCTATAAAAATAGAGATTGTCATCTGCATTGTTGACAAAAAGATAGATTTTCAGATTTCTTTATTTTGTATTTGGAAAATCGTAATCAAAATATGATCGATATTGAATCACTATTTTTTATTTTTAACTGCTGATGTTTTCCTTTCCGATTTAGAAAAGAACACACGACTAAACACGAATAACCAAGAACTTTAAAATATCTTGATCTGTAGTAACAATTCCATGAAATAAAGGGAGCCTTAACAATCACACTGCTGTGAGAGAACCCGTGAAAAATGTTTTCTTTTCCGGGGATAAAAACAAACGAGACAAGGGAAAATTATCTGTATTGCATTGCAAAGCAACAGAAGCTAAGCATACAAACATTTTCTATTGTACTCTGTTATTTGAAAGGAAAACTCAATAGTTTGCAAGATATGAAATTCGTAAAGCAGAAACAACCCAAATCGACTGCTCGCATACAATGACAATAGTCACTCTTCAGGCCAGCGCAACAGGACGGCGAGGCAATAAGAAGGAAAAATGGCTTCAGCGACATTAATTCAAGGAGTAACACACCCACTCTTACATCTTCAGCTTTTCTCTTACTCGCTCTCACTCCCCTTAGGTTATGATTCCTCTAGCCAGTTCAAAAATGAATTCCTTCTTCCTGCGGCCGAAAAAATTGTGACAAATTGACATGGTACTACTCTGTTAAATAAAATGAAGGTAAACAAATGTAATTGTTCAGGCTGGCGGACACAAAAAATCATTTTTTATAATAATATCGATAGAAAGTGGACAAAGAAGTTCATAAAAATAGTTTATTGTTGTTCAATGTACCACTAAAAGTCACCCAGTCAATTGTTAGAGACCAGAGGATAGACATGCATACACAGAGTAGCCATTCACATTACATTCACCTCAACCCGTTGAACTAACGATCATCATTATCATGTGTGCCCACAGTGGCGTGAAGAATTTGTCAAGTTCATAGCTCCAGCCTTGTACATACAAGAAGAGACACAACAGTGGAATTTCGTTTTCATTATTTCATTCTTTATTGAATTGAGAAGAACCAAAACACCACCACGTTTACTCTGCTGTGCTACCTACCACCAGCACTCGCTGCAGCGTAGTAGCTACTGGATAATGATGTCTGCTATCAATTCTCAGCACGAAAAAAAATCCACTGCTATTGAAAAGCTTATTTCTTGGCTGGTGCAGTTTAGGAAAGCAAGAAGCAAGCGAAAAGGAGAAACTCGAGAAGAAAAATGGAGGGAGCAACCTAACAAATCAACAAATTGAGGTTGGTTTTGGTTGGAACTCCAGCGAAATTCAGCAGGTTTCTGAAAGTGAAAGAGACCCGTGGTTCACTTTAGAGAGATGAAATAGATGGGTAAAGCGTAGAGGAGCATTGACTCATAACATGGCATCCTACCAAGCAGCATTTTTATCATCTCTTTCCTCACACGTTCCCTCCGGTTTCCCGCGTAGGTAAGCAATAAGCAATTCATATTATTATCAGTAATGGATGGGCAGGAATGCGTGTAAGATTGTTTCAAATGAGCGTGCATATTTTTTGTCACTTATTGATTCTTTTGTGACAAAACAAGTAAAAACAACAACAGCTTTATCAGTTTACATTACGCACAGAAACGCTTTTTGCACGGAAATTTGTATAGGCAGTACCTGGCTGTGGAATTTCATTAATTTTGTCGCCATTACTCTTTCACTGTGAATTTTATTACATTAATTTTCGGAATACAATGAACAACAAAATTGCGTGAGTCTTGTCGTGTGACGACTATTTTATTTGGTGAGGCAGTTTTTTATCAACTCAAACTCAACTCACTCCAAAGTAACTCTGGCAGCTCGAGCTTCAGCATCATCACATCCGACGGGTGCTGTCCTGCCTCACTGAGCAAATCAACTTGACAATTGACAACATTTTCAATAAACCGTTTTCATTCATTCATTCATTCAAAAATCTATTCAGCTTCAAATCCTCTCCATTCTTGCTAAAAACAGGATACCTATCGGGTCAACCATCGGTTAAGCCTCTCCTACGATATTCTTCTCCAGTTAATCGAGCAAAGCAAAAACTTCCATGAGCTTTATACAAAATTCTATCTGTCTGTCAATTGCAGTGATTTTATCAATATGATTCAATGAAGTTTCACAACGTCACACACACACTGAATGAAGGATGGTTAGTGACTCTTCTGCTCACAGCTTCAGCACAATTATAGCAGACGGACAATGACCATGATGATGATCTGCAACAATGCTGCTCAAATTTTGAGTGAATACATTCTTTATTACTTTTTTAATAGAAAAACACAAAGGTCAGCTGGCAATCACAACAAGGCAGTGATGTGATGACTAAAAAAGAGGAGCAAAAATAAAATGAAGTTTTATTTCATCCTGGTGTGGTATACCTTCCGACCATTCCAATTTTATTTGATGTTTCGACCATCTGTATTGATTTTCTATTTACACAGCAGCCCTTACAAATAAATGGCGATGACGAAAGGGCAGGGCAGAGAAGGTGCAAGCAAAGCCGACGACTGTAGTAATCCACAGAGTAAATAGAGATGAAAATAGTAAAAAATAGGGTAGGACAACACCACCGCTAACTAGCTCTTCCTCCAATACATTCTCATTTCGAGGACTTCACTTCAACCGAAATAAGGGCCAAGCGGAGTAAACGATTGAAAGAGAAATGAAATGCTAAACAAATATGAATGCAGAGGGACCCACGAATAAAATGAAACCCATTGCAGCATGTCACCAAATTGTCGCACAAGAAATCTTTATTGCAGATAGATTTTTTAACTCTCCAAATTTTTGGTGAAATAATTGGGATATTTTATCATGCCAATTGTCCCAGAGGCATTTCCTCAACAATGCTGACATGCTCATTCAATAGAAATAATGAATTCAGTTCATGAACCCTTCAGCTCAGCTCTGGTAACTCTTACCGACTTTCTCTATTAAACCTTTTGTCACCGCACCGTCATTTTCAAGAAAACAATTCAATCGGTTCATTGAGGGTCTCCGAATTTTATGAATAAAAAACTGCTTTATTCCCCTAAAAACACCAATAATATTGTGTACAATGTACTTCCTCTTGCAGGACAATTATTAGCAGATTTCTTTTGTCAACTTTGTTCTGACTGAATTCAACCCAAATTATGGTATACGTAAGAACCTTTAAAAAGGTTTCGCTTTTGCAAAAGTTTGAAGGTTTTGTAAATGCTACGAACTGCAGCAAATCATGTACAAGTTGAAATTACATGTTCATTATGGTGCATAGTGAGATGACTTTTGCACCAGTTCCAATGAAATCCTGGACAAAACGTGAGTTCCATTATCGATGTGGGACACAAAATATTTTCTTCTAAATAATGCTGCAGACTGTATAAATACATATATTTGAAACTTTGAAACATTTTATCTCGTGGCTTACATAATCTAAGTCTGGAGTCTCGACTAGGAGCTAAAATCAGATTTTAATGCAAATGCACATCCCATTGTGATTCCAGAGCCGTATTCGTCTCTCTGATGATGTCAACATGTTGTAACGAGTTCATTAATACTTAACTTTCTTTGCCAATCAATCGTGAGATTTTCTATGTGACGCATTTACTCATTCATGTGTCTCACAGCAGAACACCATCTCACAACGGAACGTCAGTCGTGCACAATCACATCTCTCTTGCATAACGTCATCAGACTTGCATGGTGCAAGTGAATTGTAAACGCGTCAACAACTTTCCACCATTCTATCTTTACAATTTCTACCATTTTCCTTCATTTAATGCAGTCTTTTCTCCCACAGACAGAAGGACCCACCACCAAAATTTCGTATAAATGAAAGAAGCTTATCTTTCATTCTACCCCAGCACAATACGAAGCTTATTACTATTTTTTCCATAAAGCTCTAAACACTTGGTTTTACGTAATTGACAAGTTAACGAGACATCATTCAAACATTGTTTCCAAATCTCTTTTTCCAAAAAACGAACAATACAAATAAGCCTGATGATAGTCTCACACATCCTTCCCAATTCACACGCGTCACCGAGCAAACTCGGGCCAAAGCTGGAAAGAGAAAATGAACTGATTTTATTTTTGCTTCTCCATCTGAAAGTCTCTTTTCAGACTTTCTTTACAAAATAAGCCTTCATTCACGTCACCAACTCCAAAAAGCTAAATACACGAACATGACACAACATTCCACGAAACCCAAATGTAAAGTTTGCTTTTTTGTTCATAGTGAACAAAATTTATTGTGTAAAATTATTTTTGTGTATTTTTGATAAATAAATAACAATGTAACAAACAATTCAAAAGAAGTAGAAAAAATGAACAAAAGCTTGGTAGTTTGATTAAGGTAATAAGCATTTAGAAAGTTTAAAACCAGGAGGACCACCCGAAAGAACCTCCCAGCTCTTGTTATGTGTGTGAATACGAAGAAAGATGCATCATTCCAACATACATATCCACCAATCTAATCTTATCCGCAATCTTTTTTTCTTCGCACACACATAAATATACCAAAATTCCGAGTGAGTGATTCCAAAATATAGTTTTTGCCTTTAATATCTCCACCGCCGAAAAAACGGACATTTTGGATGGATGGAAAGCTGTAATTTCATTCTAATTTCCTGTTAGCCAGGTAATACCCTCCTCCTCCAAAAATGCTGTTTACTTTTATAACTGGCTATTATGAGTACGTGTTACGTTACGTTACGATTATACATTTCAAACAGGATAACAACGTCACTGCTCTTTCATTCCATCCAGCACAACAACGTCAACTTGAGACAGGTCCCGCATTACCTTCCAGGGTATATAACGCACATAATTTGAAATTGCTCTACTCCAACATTAAATCCACATCCACCCATCGCCATCACCCCGACCCCAGACTTTTCACTTCACAAATGCCAGGCTAGCAAAAAAAAATTGTAAAAGAGTTGCATACGTTTTCTGTTACCTTCTGCACCTATTTCCAGTGTAGTCGCTTTTCCTGTTCAGTTCAT
The DNA here is from genome assembly GCA_021029165.1 of Cyphoderus albinus. Taxonomy (NCBI): domain Eukaryota; kingdom Metazoa; phylum Arthropoda; class Collembola; order Entomobryomorpha; family Paronellidae; genus Cyphoderus; species Cyphoderus albinus. The sequence goes on from VYYJ01003703.1 coordinate 12,550, forward strand.
TTTTAACCAAAGAAATGATCCCATTTTCACAAAAAATGAGGGGAAACAAGAGACCAATTTTCCGTTTATGAGAAAAGTGTGTGCTTCCAGTTTCACTTATCTCGCATTATTACCACCAAAAAGGTAACACCTTCAAATAATAATATTTTGTACAGGCAGCGGCAGAATGACGTTACTCTTACCAATACAATAAACGTAGCAAACAACTTACTTGCTAATCCACCCATTACAAGGTCTCTTAATTCCACCGTGGCCATGTGTGCAGCAGTAAATAAGCCAAAATAAATGGGACAAAAATGGTCATGATGAAGAAACACAACACAAGCTCAAACTCTTCTTTCTAAGCAAGGACATTTTTTTCCATGAGTTCATTTTTTTCTATTACCAAACCACCGCCACCCTTCAGCAGTGAAAACTAAATGCACATCTTTAAATCCAACATCCACCAAATGAGACGCACGAACGTGCGAGCTACTGACTGAGCTACCTAAAAACTTGTCATTATTGTTGTGAATTAAGCTCTTCTAAGCTAATTTATGCTTGCTCTCCTGGAAATTGGATTAGGATATTTATTAGAATCGGGAGTGCGTTTCACTCGGGATCCACCTTGTTTCAATGTTTCAAGAGCCCCATCCCTCCACTTAGAAAGAATGCATACATCTTCATAACTGATACTCTGAATATTCCTGTTGTGCGTGAAACAACGCTCTTTCGCTCCGTCCCTCTTCGTTCAGTCAGGTAACAACTACATCTGAAACTACCAGATCATCATTGTAAAAGTCATCATTTCACCGAGAAAAATGGTTCGTTGAAAATGGGGAGTCTCCAGGGCACAAGTAAATTAGCTAGGTGCGGTGGCGAACAAGACTCCACAATGGTCGTTACAGCGTTCGGAATAGTGTAAACCAGCAATATCCATGCGGTACTTACGAAAGCGAATTATTTTTCAGTGATGCAACTAATGCACCGTAATAATAATGAAAAGATGATCATCCTTTAACAAGAAATCCCAGAATGGATATTCTCCAAGGAATTGCATAATATTTTTAAAAAATGAGATGCATAAAAGGGTTGCGTTTTGCTGCTCGATTGCGGTTTTCAAGCGAAGCGTGCGGTTATTGGTGCTATCCTATCAAATATCCCGTCGGTGAGTATTTAGGAATAGATGAATGGGTTTTCCCCAAACGTCTAACTATCTCTCTTCAGTGTCACATGCCACCATGTCAAGCCTTCAAAGTCTCGGTCTGGAAGCAAGAGTGAATAATATGCTAAATAGCCAAAAATGATGCGACCCGACCCAGACAAGACTGCCACTGTCACAAGAATGTAAAACGTAACTTGTCGTTCTATGCAGTCTGACATTATGACGGGCTTTGGTACAGATATGGAGGGACGGCACCTTCTAAATTCTATTCTCACTGTGTGTGTGTGCTTGTGTCGTCGTGTCAAAGTTTGTGGAAACTGAGCCAAGGAACGAAAACAATGTTCATAGTTCCTATAATTTCGTAGTTTGGTTTATCTCTCATTTTTCCTCCTCTGTCATGTCACTGTCACCCCCTCTTTTCTCCAGGTTTCCAGCCGAGGACGATGAGGATTAAAGCCCCGAGGCGGCTCAATTTAACAGCTAACAGACTTATTTAACTGAAGCTCATCATCATCGGGACCACTGGAGGGGAAAAAGGAGAGCAGATGAAGGAAAACACACATCAAAAAATGCAACACAAAAGACCCCCAAAATGCTATTATTTTTATACGTGTATTTACCTTAGTTTGCAATTCAAATTACGTCAACGGGGTTCAAATGGAAAAATACTATTAAAATTCAGCCTGTCTATTTTCCACTTAAACTCCACGCATTACATCACTTTTACCACCGCCACACAACGAAAACGAAAGAAAACCTTTCCGGAGCGTTCTTTCTGATGCCATCTGACTGACTCTGCCCTTCACGATAATAATCATGATTTTGAGTTGAAGTGCTCATGTAATAATATTAACTAAAATATTTATGGCGAAATAGCTGCAAAGCAGTTTAAATACACTTTCTGGGGCTGTGTGCATCTGAAACACGCTTACGCAGACAAAACGCATTTTTCCTCATCTAGGAATATAAAATACCCTAAGGTCAGGGCTTTCATATTTTTTTTAAAGAAAAGCTTACAAGACTAAAAATCCAGGAAAAATGCATTGGGGCAAGAATGATTTTTACACTTCGAATTCGAATTTTTTACTGCTCAACAGTCCCCACTTTGTATTAATATTTCCCACCACCGTGACTTTTTGTGAAACGGAACGAAACCAAAAGGAAGTCTCCGCCTGGTTGGAAATACAATTTCATTCGTGTTAAATCTCCTGCGGCATTTCGTACTTAAAGTTAAAGCACTCGCAGAAACAGAAAACGCGTTCACACTCCAGAATACTAAAAAGAAAGGAAAAGGCAACTTGGAGCTTTCCCGTTTGGATAAACTTCATCTCATTCATTCTTTGGAAAGTGCTCAAACTCCTCTACTCCATCATTACCATCATTATTCTCTATTTTCACTCCGAATAAGAGCTTTTCCGCATGTAAATAAATCTCACTCCGATGATTAGCCTTCCTGTTGGGCTCTTTTCATTCAGCACTCGCGCAACTATCTCAACCTATCTCAATGACTCATTCAACTCGAAGCTTGTGTATGAAGTAAGAGAGAAAAAGAAAAGAACATAAAACAGAAGAGAACTGAACTCAGAGTTTTATCCAGCCGGGCAAAAGCCTCACTCACAGAAAGTATCCGACTTCTCGGGAAAAGACATTACGATGAAATGAAATGAATGGATAGTGAGAGAGAATGCAAACTGTTCCTTTGAAATAAGCACGTCGTTACGTTACGTTACTCTTACTCCTGCTCCATTCCAATGGAAAAACCAACAGACGACTTCATTTTATTTTGTTTTTGTACAGTCAATTGCCAACAAGAAAACATGATAATTTGTGCCTTTTCTCTTGTCCCTGCAAAAATACTGTGACTGAGTGAGTGTATGAAAGCAAATAACAATAAAGATAATAACAAACAACAGCAAAGAGTCGCGTCTTTCTAACAAAAAAGGGTCCTCGTCCTTTCCTCTACGTAGTCTTAAGTCAACAAAGTCAATGAAGTGAAGGTAAGCCCTGCTGTAA